>VOMN01096802.1:0-28881 GCA_014899125.1 Orchestia grillus | reverse complement strand
TTATTAGCGTTTAATTTCCTCCCTCTTTTTTTGTGTCACTCTGTATAACTGGTTATTGCACGATTTCTCTAATTTTAATGATGCCTATCAGAACACTGATCTAATGACTTTGGGTTTACTTTTATGTTTACCATCCCTTGTTAATTTTAAATTAATAGATACATGCTATATTTATTGCATGAACAGTCTTGAGTACTCTGTTATATTAACCATGGGTTTATTGAGGATTTGCTCTCGTATGCAAATGCCCATTGTATGTATGGACTTTATAGCCAGCGCAGTATTTCTCTGTTCGCTTTTGTAAAAATTCATGATATCCATAAATCAATCGTGACTTCTTGTTTACGTATTTTGTGATTATAATTTTCACAGTTCACTTGATTGACTGCCATCAAATTTCTTACCAACTTCATATTAACAATTGGTTTACTGGCCCTTACTGCAGGTGTGCCTTTCTTCAAGATGGATCCTCTGAATGCTCTGTCGCGGCATCACTACCTTGTGGACTGCGGCCTCGACACGCCATTAACTCTATAAAGGAACATTATTGTGACGTATGCTTTTCTGTGGTTTTCGCTCGTTGTTGCGCATTCAGTGCGGTACTGCAGGCAGGAAACTGCATCATGCACTGTATGTATTAGCTCTAAGTTATATTTGCTCTCTATTTTTGTATGTGATGTCATAGATTTCGGAACCCATTGCGTATTTTATCGCATGAATGTGTGGCTTTTTAGTTTTAGTAAATGGAGGAAGAAGACGGTAAGTAGCCTATCCTCTGCACCATTTCGGGATGATCTATCGAAATATTTGTGGTATCAGATAATTGAAAGTGCAAGAAAATTTTTCCTGATTTTGTTAAGATTGCAATATACTTCTTAAGTAGTTTTTCATTTCAGAATTAAAGTTTCATGTCTGGATAAGATGAATCAAACATGTATTCTTGAAATAGCTGCAATAAATTTGCAAAGAATTCAGCAACAATGGGTAGTTATGAACTAGTCATTTGTCACGATTTTAAATATTTATAAGATGGGCGTTAATTTCAATATTTTATACTATACTATGTGTCAAAGTTGTATTTGGTTGGCTCGTACAGTACCTACTCAGCACGCGATATGTTGATGTACTAGAGATACCATGCAAATATCACATTCGACCTGACTGAGACTTCCAGGTACTCGCGTTCAAAATCGACGTCTGTTGCTAATTTATGGCTGGGCTTGCTGCCATATCTACCATAATCCATTACTCGCCAGCGACTCGGAAATGATACGCTTATAACTTCATTTTCATACGCTAAGAAAAATATGCACATTGTGGTTGCCTTACACTACTCAAATATACCTATTATATAAATGTTAACCTATTTCGTAATTTTGTGTTTTAGTATATGAGAAATTTTGTACATCGTATCGGATACAGTTCGAGCGCATAATGGATTGATGAAAGCTACACTTTAATTAGTGTAAAACAATATGAAAGGTGGCTCAAACGACTCCATAGCGAAATAAAAGCTAACGTTTACACCTAATTCTCATCTAAGATGGCTTCAATAAAGTTGCTGCGACAGTAAACTGTTGACTAGTGTTAAGTGACCGTAGACATTGTTGGCTCCATAACTCAACTTTTGAAATCAATACCTCTTGTGAATTCACAAGCTGGTGTTGTTTCCACAGAGATCGCCAATTCAGTGTCGTGCAGA
Organism: Orchestia grillus; assembly: GCA_014899125.1. NCBI lineage: Eukaryota > Metazoa > Arthropoda > Malacostraca > Amphipoda > Talitridae > Orchestia > Orchestia grillus. The sequence goes on along the minus strand of VOMN01096802.1, from coordinate 27,179 downwards.
AAAGCAGGCTGTGAAAATCCTCCAAAATGATTTTTACCTCAAGCGGTATCGATGTCAATTAGTTTCACAACTTGTTATGAACCGGTGCTAAAAATACTTCTACTGAACAGTTTTGCTGTCGAAAGATAGTCGATGAAAGTGCACATTTGGGAAAAGAAAGCTCCTTCTTTTCTGTATTATTTCAAGTTGTTAAGTAGACTTGTTTTTCTTTGTTCAAAAGGATTGAAATCGAAAGGATCGCTGTTTCTTGCTTGTTTTCGCGTAACAGACCTCCCTGAAAACATCTCGTGGTCCACCTTAACTGATAGTAGGTGTGCGCAGTTGAAATATATTTTCTAATAGTGATACCTGACAAGGGTAACAATTTTGCGGCAAATCTACTGTGTCCTTCCTTGGTTATCTCACTGTAAGTCATGTTATGTGAAGCCTGTTCTAAGACCTATATTTCTAGTTCATCTTGAAACAAGGTCTCAGATCCGACAGTTTTCTTCCCCGGAAGGCCAGTGACTTTACGAGGGATCTAACAGCATTCCTCGTCTTCGAAGAAGAAGCTGCTAGTCTCAGTTATTAGTGATTCTTTTCTCGTGGAAGTGATTAATATGTCAACCTGTAAGCATTTTAATTGTTGTCGTTTCAATTTATTGATGTGCATATTGAAGAAGTACCGAAATTACTTCTTATGTTGACTCGTAGCATATGGCATCGGTAGTGGAGGTTGTCCATGTGTAGAGCAATGGCTAAAAGTGTACGATTTTTGACGCGTAACAACTCAAGCGCTTGATGCTCTGCGCTCTTACGGTTGGAATACTTTTTTGTGGGATCCATAGTCATTGTGTTGAATGTGTGTGACATTGAAATAGAGTCCATATTGCTTGTTACGATTGTCTGTTATGTATCCAATTTTGGCATTAATTTTTTGCTCGTACCTTCAGAAGCGTAACTATTCATAATTAGGCCTAACCAGTTCCGACGATGAATGAGATAAAGAATAGATTGGCTTCCGTGTTGGACAATCGAAATTATTTCATCATGCTGTCACTTCATGAAATTACTTTACCTACGTGACTGCTTGCACATTTTGACAGGTTGAACAATAAAGGGTTTTCATACTTGAATTAGCTGGCTATGAAATCGTTTCGCTAAATTGACACGTTCTCCCCGTATAGGTCCATGGGTGTACCAATGCAATAATTCATTCCACTGTTGCATAATGGTTTGCTTGTGTGTCGAGACCCATAACTCGCGTTTAAAGAAAAACCTCATGTTTTTCATGTTGAGTTATTAAAACCTCATGTTGAGTTATTAAAATAACTAAAACAATCATAAAACAGCGAGACGGTAAACATGAAGGAAGCTCAGTTAACTTCGAAACACGAAAGCTTCGCCGAATTCAAATTCAGGATTTAAGAAACTAACTACGGAATAACCTATGGAGCAATTTGACGGAAGGAACGTGTTAATATTACGTTTGAAGCTATAATTCCATTGTTTGTATTAGTAACATATTTGACAGCGTCGTTATTTTCCAATCATTGTCATCGCAACTTACCCTGGTTGTTAATAAACGGTCATCTAGTACATTATGAATACGACTTTGGGTGGGCAAGTCTGTTGCGTTGATCGTTTCGCTGAAGAACTAGAAACGATCAACGAAGAAATGTTTCGGGTCCCCGCTATTTGATGAGTACTTCGAGAATGTTGTAGCCTCGGTGAAAAAATATGCATAAATTACTCCCGTCGAATTTTTGTTGAAGATTTCTTAGCAGTTGCATTTCAGTTAAGAGGTAGATGATGTATTTTTGTATGCCTGTAACTCCTATAAACGAAGAATTTTATGTTTCACGCGAACTGGAGACTTTCGATAAAGAGTTATGCTCTAAAAAGGTTCATGCTTTGCATTACGCTCTTGTTGGCAATTGTTCTGAAATATTATTTCTAGTCGTGCACAGATATTTTTAATTTACCTATGTTACAACACTGCCAGTCAGAAGTGGAAGATTAATTTCTACTGTATTGTCTCAAACACTAATGTATTATACAGTACTAATGACTTACAAAATTTACTATCAAATAAATACAATGATTATTAGACGATGTACAAGCATAAGTAATTTCTCATCCTTTTACGAGGGTATATCCACTTCTAAATGCTATCCAAAGATTGATATTTCGTACTTTTTGAGGTCCATCTTATGGATTCCTAAATTATACCTCTCGTGTCAAATTTAAACTTTACATATGACCTATTAAGAAAACACAGCGTTGTTCTACAGTTTATTTCATTCGGATCTTCCTTAAAGAGCTGTTTATACCAGAGAAAACCTCGTAACGATACATTGTCTCTCTCTTCCCCCTTCGTGGAGAGAGTCAAAAGAAACTCGGCAACGCCCCTCTACAATAGGCAAAAAGGACATCTTAAAAGTCAATTAGAACCTAATTTTGTTTCTTACGCAACGCTGTCTAGGCAGAAATAGATGAAAGCATTGTTTGTGAAAAGTCGCTCATCCACATCGCGAACGCAAAACAATAGAAATAGAATTCATCACTAATGTATTACCAGCACAAGTTCAGGTACCTAAGTCAGGATTGCAGGCATCCTTAGTTAACCCTCAATTAACGAGCACGAGTGGGAACACTACAAATGCGAATTTTTTTCGGTTAGTTTTCTCGCTACATCAAGAGTTGTCTAAGCTGACGTCAGCTAACCAGTGTGCACTGAGTGGAAGGTACTAACATCTGTCTCTGCAGGTACGGGAGTCATGGCACAACTAGAAGCCGTTTGAATAGTTTGGCCAGGAATTAGAAGGCCCGTGAGTGTTAGTGCCTAGTCAATACTATAAATATAATATTGGTTTGGATGAACTTGAAATTAAAAGAAGTAATTTCTCGTGTCCAAGGAGCCTTTTTGTACGATTGACCGAGTTAAATTAAGAGCACTAACGAAGTGCGTCTGTTGTACTATGAAATGCGAGTATTCTTATTGCTTAGACAGTACCGCAGGTAGTGAATGTCAAGATACAAATCACATCGAAATAACCACTTAAAGCGCCCTTTGCCCGCACAAAATTGAAAAAAATAGATATCAAGAAGTCGGTCGATAAGTTTATGAAAATTGTGATAAAAGTTCTATCCTGAAAAAGGAGTCAAGCCAAGTTCATTGTTTATAATAAAGTCTACATCAAGGAAACTATTTGGAGGCGAGAAAGAATGAAATACACTGATAACGTCCGGGGCACAACAGCTATAGTATCACAGGCACTACTCTGTGATGCAACAGTGAAGCCCTTGTACCTTCTGTTGAGTCAACGCTTACTGAACGACGTATTTGTGAGCGGATGAAGGGAAGGACGGAGGAGAGTGACAATGAAGTTTCTAAAGATGTTAACTGCATTCTTGGTCAACAGGATAAATTCTTAACAAAAACAGCCTGAAAATAATGATGTACACTTCAAATTGAAAATGAGAAGGTATCTAAATGAATTCATATCATGACTTGAACGGTCTAAGGTTGGACGTACAAGGTAACAATTGATGCACGAGGCTTCCGAACCCAAAGAATACACTGGACCCTAGAGTTTACCCTGACGCATACAGTGCCCGTTTCTTACGATCAAAACATGGAAATCATTTGCATTAGTAAAGAAGCACTTTACATCAAGTAAAGCACTTGATACGTATTGTTTCTCAATTATTTCAATGCAAATCTTCCAGATCATCAAATTTTCCGCATATCCTTATCCCCCAGAAACTAGGTACACTTTGCACAGTAAACTGCGCTCAAGCTCTCAATCTTACAATTTTATGCCAACACTATAGATAGTTTTTTAAATCACGGCCTAGTGCACTTCAGTATCTACAGTAGACCAGACTCGGTACTATCAGTAAAAATTTGCCATTGTTTCCTTAGCATTGAATTATTACAGTGCGGCGAAAATCATCTTCAAGCGAGGTCAACAATCTTGGCAACCTACCGGCGCGAGGCTTCTGACTGCTGTTACTGGACCAGCACTTCTGCTGTAACCTGCTGGAAAAAACGAATGCTGTACTCGGTACCAAGTTTAAAATTTGAAACAACGCGTTTCCAGCGTATAAGTTCACATCGAGTTTCGAATAAAAACAAAATTAGTTACATTTCAAAATTGATTGAGTCTTAGTTCTAGTTAAAAGCAGCTATATTTCTGAGGACAAACGTTTACTTTAAGGTGCGCTTCGTAGAATTGCACAACTTTTGACTCTCAAATAAATTGTGCACTACAGAGATATGGGTTGTTCCTGTGTCTTCTTTTCTTCACCCCAAGACAAACTATAACACAAAAAATGGACAAAGGAAATCCTATAGCACACGAGATAATAAATTTACAAGGTTATAAAATGAAAAATTTTCCTGAACTAACTACTTTTTAATAACTCAAAATTTTCAATATAAGTCTCATTTCATACTTATTTAAATTTTACACAGGACACTGAACTTAGCACATAACCGGACAATATTTCTACGGCATTAATTGGTGGCCGAAAACTTGGTTTACGTCCCACATTCTTCAAAACTGCCGTTTTGATACATTCATACACAATGCACGTCTAATGATATGAATCACACACTGAGAAAATTAAAAGATTTCTTTACGGTAATTTTTCTAAGCAGACATGTTTAACTTTCTTACGCTTTTTATAGAATTTTGATATTGATTTCAAAAACACGAGTTCCTTTTAACACGAAACTGAATTTTTCTGAGGTGCTATAAATAAAGATGGAAATTGGAAAATTCAGTATACATATACAAAACCAGTCAGCCTAACTACATGTCTTAAAAATAACATTTAGGTGTTGAGTTGTATCAATTTACATCACCGTACCTGAAAATGAGTCTCGTATTTCAGATAGAATATAACCGAAAATTATTCATTCTAGTAAAAGTTTATTGACTATTTTTTCTATAGCTGAAACCTCATTTCCGTTAATAGAACATTATTATTTGATGTAAACTATCTTGATTTATTGCATATATTTTATTTCAAAGTCCTAGTAAATGAAGATGTTCATTGGAGTTCATTCAAAACTGATATCTCAGATAGCGACATCATACCACGCAAAAAGAGTTCTCGGTTGAACCTGCATTGTACTGACTGAGACAGTATTTGCCAAACATAACTTAACCCTTAATTAACGCCACCAAGTTTTTTATTTTAAATAGAAACAATACTTGGGTAATTCAAAGAGAAGGATTATATGATTTGAGAGACCTGTATCAGATATGATATGTGCGGCTAGGGGGTTAATAAGTTTTGTTGTCAGGTACCTGCTTATCTGAAAGCATCTCTGGCCAAAGCACTGGTGCTATTGGCAAGAATTTCTCTTGGTGGAGACGGCTGGTAGTGGGGAGGATAGAAGAGGGAGCTACTGCTGTTGGTTGTACTGGTGCTGCTGTTCGGAATACTGATGCTAGCAGGAGGGAGGAATTGCTGCTGTTGTTGCTGTTGAAACTGTTGCTGCTGCTGTTGTTGAGATTGCTGATGTTGCTGTTGGGAAAATAAGCTGAACTGCTGCTGTTCGCTGGATTGTTGTGACGAGAAATAATCTGAAGAATGGCGAGGAAAATGTTATACAGAAACAGATAAGTTGAAATAACATACAAACGAGCTACACCTGATTTTCTAATCAAAAATGAAAGGTACCAACATACGGTTACTACAAGCTCAAACAGTACCGACGAAGTCTTAAGACATAAAATGAGATTCGGTAATATAATTAAACATTAAAAAGCTGGCATTAAATATTCATGGAGGAACATAAGAACCAACGCAAAAAAAAATCATTTTTAATAACAGAGATTTCGGAATGCATCAGAGAAAAGTCGAATAAAATAAAAGAACAGGTTAAGTTTAAAACACACTAAGAGAGATCCATAAATATATCTATGCCTCTACATACCAAAAACACTAATTTCTTAAATTACTAAATAATTTGTAGAACACATGATTCATGGCCGACAGAAGCTACACATTGAAGTTTCATTATCGTTGCCCTCACATTTTATGCTGAAAAATTAGCTTCGATTTCATATTATTAAATCAAAAAGTTCGATTAAAATGAATAATAAGTTAATACTTTAGGTAATTCATTCTCTATTAAAACAATTTTTTAAAAGTAGAACATGGATGCTTAAAATTTTGTATCTTTTTCAGTTTTTTAACTTCAACGAAAAACTCGTGCATTTTTCAAAATATACCAATTGATATTAGAGTATTCGCGGAGCTTAACCGAATTTGAAATGATCGAATAAAACCCTCCAATAAATATAACAAGGGAATACGTGTACGTTTTAAGCTCGAAAATCCCACGAACGTTCGTGTGATGCGATTACAGCACACAGATGACTAACTATTTTCGGAGCAGCGCAATTTTTTTTCTAACACTGAGGTCTACAATTACCACCAAAGCCTCTTCAGATCCGACACAAATGCGCTCGTCACCTAGTCCGTACTCGTGCTGAAGGCACTAAATGAGACCACCACGTACAGCCGTTAGGCTTCCCACTTTCACCTAGATAGTTATACTTCCGAAGCGAGTGATTCGCTTTACGCGGTCCATATTTCATATTTTTGTACTATTGTAATACAATTTTTAGAATACAGCTGTAACGAGGACACTGAGTCACATCAACTACACGCACGTGACGTGTGAGGTAAATCGTTGGAATCTCAATTGTTGAATCGTACCTGACTGGAAAGGAGGTGAAGTTGGTGAACTCTCATTTCTGTTGGCCCCTTCGTGCGTGGACAAGCGACTGAAGGCTGCCAACGCTTCTGGGAACGCTGGGGGCGTGGCAGGAGTGTTGGCTGGTGTACACAACTGAAAGGGCAGGTACGATTTCAATCTTACGCAGAAATAACTAACTGTGGTACATACATGACTTCAGTTCTGTTTCACAGACAATTGGTACAGTGCAATAGTAAAATAAAGGAAATGATGTATTAATGTCAAAGCTTCTTCCTCTACAAGTATAAATCGACACAGGAGAACGACAGCTAATAAAATCGTGCAGTTGTTGTGTATCGCATGGGACTATGGGACGATTGATTTAACAACTCGACAAATAAACCCCAATTTACCTTTCTCAGCAGAATGAAATGATATACCAAGAACCCTGATACAAGGGTGGCTCGTCATAGTAAAGAACACCTTTAACAGTGGATGACACGAGCACATGAAGTGCTTAGTAGAGAACAAATTTGTATGAAGAACGTGAATCTCAGTGAGAATGAAATTACTAAAATTACTATGTAGCTGAACTGAAGGATTAGCAGTTAAGTAGAAAAATATCAAAAAGAACTGAAATACTATGACTTCCTCACTGGATCATTATCTCTTGATCGGACAATGAAACAGAGATTACTTAAAAACAACATATTTATTTCGTAAAAATAAATCAAAATATAAATTAAGCGAATGACGAGATTATCTGCAACACTATTCGCAGTGGACAAGCTCTAAGTAACAGCCGCCAAAGAACACCTTAGAACTTATCATTAGCGAGGCAGATAATGGCCCTTTGAAGATTGCATATGGCACGCTGATGCAATATTGTGACATTTTTCGTGAAGTATGCACACATTTAGCACTACCCAATACAATGATCACTATAAGAAAGGACATGCACAGCTGATTATCTGGGCTTGCTAGCGAAAGCCACCACAATCGTCCTCATAAAGTTTTTATTTTAGTCAAAATCATCACCAATTAGTAACTGACTGTAGCACAGAATGAAGTTAAAGAAATATGCATCCCAAAATATGGTTTATTATGGATATAGAGGTACGTTTGCCGTTGCCAATTAAACAGACAGGCGAAGCTTCTTGATTGGAGGCCCTGTTTTGATGAAACTTTCGTTGCGAGACACGTTTGCTCTTCAGTGTTTGTGATTTATTACCATCAATAGCTTATGTAATTACACGCACATTGAACAGTACTTTTATTTGCTTGAGTTATTAAAGTTCGTCAGTTTAACTTTAGTAGAACAGAATTGTTTATTCACTAAATTTTATAACTATCAAGCCAAGTTTTCCTTTCGAAATGGAGGCTACTGAAGTAACAAGAGGTTTCAGTGCTGGATTTTGTGAATGTTTCGTGTCCTTGGTGTTTTCTATTTGTCACCATCAAGAACTCATAATTTAATGCGGAAAAAAAAGTTACTGCTGAGCTTATGTCGATTTAAATTCCTAGCATAGACATCTCACGTATTAACTTTTTTCATTCCTTTACAGTTTGCAACAAGCCATGTTTGGCATTCAAAAGAGACTCTGAAGTGACGTTTCAATTTCTATGTTGAATTTTGAAACTTTTCATGTTGTAGTGTGTTCATTTAACCAATATGCCAATATGCAGTGTTGTGAACTCTAAAGGTTATTATAATGATAGAAATAAGTGCCGTTTATTTAAAATACCTAAAGATAAGTCAACAATGTAGAAGTGTTTAGCAGTGTTGCCTCCTCGTGGGGATTTTGTTTTAGATCTAAGTTTTTCATTCATGAAAAACATTAGCCTCCAAATCTTCCCATGGTAAAATTACCAGGTGGAGCCACCTGACCAACAACTTGCACTAAGCATTTTTAATGAGCCTACTTCATGTTTGCCTACTGCAGAGCCACCACCTCACAGAAAAAGTTTAGGACTAGCGACAAACATTTTTTAACAAAAAACATAACATCACTGATTTGCTTTGCTCCTGAGAAAAAATCACAAAAATTCCAGAAAACCCAATAATTTCCGTTCGTGATGACAAATTTGTGTGTATTTTCATAACAGGAAATTATGAAGAATGATAATTCACTTTGATTGTGAAAAATAATATAACATTGTGCTCTCCTCTTGTTTTTTTTTGCTTTCGAAAATGGGGATCAGTGTACGCAGGTTTCTAAATCCGAACAATGGATTGAGCTCAAATTCTCATTTTTTTACGGTGGTTCATCATTCAGCTTTGAACTATAACAACCTCATTGATGATGTGGTTTCGTGCAGTTGTTACCGTTCTGGAAACCCGAGAACTGCATGACTACAGGGAAGACAATAAATTGATTTTCTGGCAAATCAGTTGAAACTTTTAGCTAAGAAACATTATCCAGTCGAGTATTATTTTGCAGTTGAACTAATTCTCACACCGTAGTTATAAATTGCTCCGAGTATTTGGTTCTTCCAAGTAAGAGAAAGCTACAATCTATCATATCTTCTGTAATGTGGATGAACTGGTGACGTGCGGCTTTTAAGGAAGTCTCAAGAAATAAGCAAGACAATGTGTTCTTGTTGGTGTACGAGAGAAAAATTCGTCCAACCGCGGCTTTTTCTGGAGGTGTGTTGAGTGAGATGGCAAAAAATATTGTTGACTCGAAAGCAACATCAATGCTCTGTGTCATGTCAAAATGTCTTCATAGAGAGCCCAGCATTGTATCGATCACACATGTTCACAAGCTGACAGCTGACTACCAGTTTGACGTTGTGAAAGAAGCTGCTGCAGTTGCAGGGCAGTCAGGAGGTACTGTCCTTGGGCCCATCACAGGCAATCAAAGTAAATCAACAACACTGGATGATGTCATCCAGTGTTGCATTTATAGAAAAAGATTATCAGTGGCGAGTCTGCAATCCATGACAAATACTCATCATTTGCAGTGATTTTCTTTCAGTTTCGAACAAGAGAAACTAATTATTAGATTGTACCTTCATCAGCAAATTTTGTTGTACAATCGAATGGCATTTAATTTCTGAATATAAAAAGATTTATTGAATGATCCAGTGTGATTCTTTTTTCAGCAAAGTTTAAAATATTGTTGATGCTTCATGTCGAATAAGTGAAGCTAGTATAGGTAAATTTGAGGGTTTGTTAATCCAAGTTTTCTAGAAAGGTCCTATTAATAAGCTATATTTTGTGACGCACGTTTCTCAAACACTATTCTGTGCTACACGTAGTTACTAATTTATAGTGGTTTTGACGAAAACAGAACTGTATGATGAGAATTAAGATAGCCAGATGCCTTTCGCCACCAAACCCAGACAATCAGCTGTGCGTGTCCTTCTTATAGTAGTCCTTGACTCGGTGAAAGAAAATATTACACGGCTTTTACGGGAATATATTAAAATTATTTCATTTTCATAACTCTTAATCAGAAACGATGATAGCTGGCCGTATCACAGTCCGACCGATAGCCAATGAGCATGACTAGACTAAGACAGGCATTTTGCAGTCGATGGCGAATTTTGAAGGATTCACTTGGTAAATCCTTCTCCCGATAATCGGCAACACCTTCGGATGGGCGAAGAGACCAGTCGAATTCAGAATTCCGTGAAATGGAAACGGATTATAAATCATTTTGATGATTATCATCAATTCATACTGAACAAGTGGCCAGCCAATAAAAGGACAATGAAAAGACTGAACGTGATTTACACATATAACTATGAGGTTGCAGTGAAACTATTTGAGAACCCGAGTTGCAACTGAACACGATTTCTTTTACAACAAACGATCTTTCCTCCTTCCATTCTTTCTTTTGTTTCCCCTACACATTACAGAAACTGATATCAGATCTGAACTCCCTCTTCCACCCAGTGCAGCAGAGCTTTGGGTCTATGGTGCAAAATCAATTATTTAGAAGAATTCGTACAGCAAAGCGTAGGAGCAAAAGAAATTCAAATAAACTTGATCTTGAATACTGTGAAAATAAACCCTAAAAATTAAAGACAATTTCAGATCTGTTTGTAGTGTATACGAAAGTAAATACACAAGGCCAGTCTACAATAGCGAATTTCAGTCTCCAGTTTTTTCTCACGAAGTAATTACGTAACAAACTTCGTGAACAGTCCCCGTATTTCACGGCAAATGATATTTAACAATAAAATGACAAATTTTGGGCTATAACTTCCACTTTAAAAGTACAACGACATAATTTCAACTCGAGAACGTGGACAGCATGCTAATTTCCTTTTAATCCAATAAGTGAAAAAATATATTTCATAAGTGCCAGTAGTGAGAAACGTTGCATATACTTTTTATGTTTATGAAATCTTCATTTCAAATATTGGTGAAAGATAATGTATTTCTTCAGCCAGAATAATTTTTAAAATTCTGAAAATCTTCTGATGAACGTGATAGTAATTTTTCATATTTCCATTAAAATTTTATAGTCTGCAGTATTTCATCATATCTCATTCAATTTTCAATCTTCAGGACATTTTTACATACGTGAAATTAAAACCGATGATAGATCCGATTATGATTACCTAATTAATACTTACCGAGGAAATAGAATACAAACAATAAAGTAAATCGTGAGTTTTTCGAGTTTTTTTAGTATGAAAAACTTTGAAGTCGCACGAGAAGTCTTGCGTCAAGTCTCGAGAAGCGTTGAGAAAATTGAAAGAAACATTACATAGATGAGAAATATTAAGATTAAAATAGTGAGAAACGATATTCGCTCGCTGAATAAAGAACAGGACGAGAGTAAAAGTTTCAGGATAACAATAACCGGAAACAACAACTATGATGAAACGTTTTCAAAACGAGGCACATATAAAAATGCAAAAATATACGATATAAAGAATAATACCCCCGTCCTAAAAGAGACATTCAACGACGAGGAGAAAGAGAAAAAACATCTACATCAAATTCATGAAGGCCGCTTCCGCGCTCCAACATCTTGAGTCAACGTAGCAGCGCCCCTCGACCACACTTCGTTCGACCAAGAAGCGACAGGCCCCATACCACCCCACCCCACCCCACTCGAGAGTTAACATCCGATTTCTTGTAAATTAAGGTTTTCTTAATTAAGGGTTATTACCCTAAAATGCTAGTTAGATGAACCTTGTGTTTATCATATTTTATTTTGGGTACAAACTACGCTTGAATTTAGGATACAGGAGTAGTTAACTACTCGAATATCCGCCATGCGTAACAATACGCGTTACAAGCACGTTACGAATTTAACCCTAGCACGGTCTGCGTGCCAAGCATTCAGAGTTTCAGACTATATGAGGGCAGCTTGCGGCCTCAAGCAGCGCAGTCAAGAACTACCCTCCCGAATACCTTGCGAGACGCACTGCCGCCTGCAGGCGCAGTTTTTCGATCACTCGCCGCACACACTCCAAATATGATGACGCCTGGCGATTATTGTGTCTGACTCATAAGACCCAACGTCCATGATTTATGTGTAACGTAGTTCGACGTAGGCAAAAACGTGTCCACTCATATTTTATCCCCCGCCCTCAAATAAAACCAAGGCAGATCCATCAGCCCATCCAACGATTCATCACCGCCAGTTGCGTAACTCTGTTAATCATTCTTACTTAACTGTTTGCTCTTCCAGTATTCTGAGATGTGTCAGATACATGAATTCAGATTTCCTGATTTAGTCTGATCCAGATTTTCGTGTTTTACAGCGCTCTTTCCTATAGCCAGACGAGTAATTGGATGTCAATGTCATGTTCGTTAGAATTCCTGAGCGAATTGGGCTAATTAGCGATAGCGATTCTTTCATTAAATGTGCAAAACTTAATAGTGAATCACAACCTCTCAGCCGGTCGAGTATTGAAAATTTCTTCTGTTACCGAATTCATGAAATTCACTATGTTCCTGAGACGAAAGAATATGTACATAGAAAAGACCTCAAAACCAGCAAGTCTCGACTCCTCTGACACGCTTGCAACTGCATTCACATTATTTGGTCGATTTAAGATAATTTGCATATCAATTAGATACTTGGTGTAATTCCTTATCAATGAATGACCGATTAAAGAACATTTTACGAAGATTATTAAAAATAATTTCTGGGGAATCAGGTGGTGGCAGACTATCATGGTTCACTTCATTTAAATTGAATGATTTCGCACAGAACTCGGATCTGAAACTAATACACGACGTATTTAAATCAACAATACAGCATCGCCATACATATACAAGGGAGAATAAAAAAGTTCGAAAACTTTTTTGATACCTGTGAAATTATCAAGTTTAAAGAAGTTAAAACATATCAAAGCACTTCACCGGATGTTTACCTCGCTTTCAAGAGCCCACAATCAGTTTCATGCAAGCCTCTATTGTTCAGACTCTCTAAAAGAGAAGCTGTTTCGACCGTGGAAAACAGATATTTTCAGATGAGGTCGAATATCAAATTTTTGGTAAAACTCGAATGGAAAGGAACACAAATCACTAAGACGTTCGAAAATATTTATGGAACTCGTTCTCCAAAAAAAAAAACTAGTCTGCATTTGGATTCAGCGATTCAGAAAAGGAAGAGACGACTTCGAAGACGACCCTCGCTCGGGAAGACCAGGAACCTCAAAAATGACAAAAACATCAAGGTAGTTCAAAATTTAATTGAAAAAAGATCGGTAAATAACTGTCAAACAGTTACATCCCTAGACATTTCCTATAGGTCGACAAACTCAATTCTTCATGATAATTTGGGACTGAGCAAGCTTTCAGCACGATGGGTCCCAAAAGCTTTGCGACCTAATTCTAATCAGAATCTTCGAAGTGAACCCTTCTTAACATTATTGAACAAAATTGAAGCAGACGAAAGCCATTTCTAGTAAAATTATCACCGGAGATGAAGCTTGGATTTACCACTATGATTCTGAGACTAAGGAGTCAAAAATGGATCCCACGTGGATCTTCAGGACCCATCAAGTTCAAATTTCAAACGTAGGCTCAAAAAGTGACGGCCATGGTTTTCTGGGATTCAGAAGGCGTGATACTGACATTACCTCGAAAATCAAAAAAGAGTAACACAAGTTAACTACGCTGAGGCTTTAAGAAAGCTAAAGGAAGCTTTGATTAAAAAACGGAAAGGAAAGGTATGAATTCACAATGACAATGCACCAGCGCATTCTTCGAGGGTGAAGCAAGATGTACTTCAAGAATTTTCATGGGAAGTGCTTCCTCAATCCTCACCCACCATATAGTCTCGATTTAGCATCCGACTTCTTCGTTTTTCTAAACCTGAAAGAAATCTTCAAAAGAACCCATTTTGATGGCATAGATGAAGCAAAACACTGGGCCACTACTTGGCTCCGAAAACGTCCTCTAGAACTTTTCAAAGACGGTCTTCGAACCTAGAAACATCGACACGGGAAGTGCTTTGGCCTGACTGGTGACTATGTTGAGAAATAAGCTCATGTATACATGTTGAATTTGTGAAAAAATTAATTCCTTAAAAGTTCCGCGAATTTTTTTATCTACCCTCGTATCTACCAGCACCAACATACCAACTGCAGGGCGCTTCAGCGCCCCTCGGGGTATTTCGCATCGGGCGGGAATTGAGGTTCACATTAAGGATATGCAAATCGTGTACCTATCTTAAGAAAAAAACACAAATTTGTACGTTTTCCTAATAGACGCGTCAAAACGCAAGAAATAAGTCCTGCACCAAACGTGTTCAATAAAAAGCATAAAACCACTTATTTAGGTTATTTTCATTCAATAATATTTCAATATTAAAATAAACAAACAGAGTGCAGGAAAAATTGGAGCATAACTTCCTCCCATGACTGACAACGGGTGGCTAAGCTCGAGTTCTCTGTATGTACTTGTGAACGAATACAAGCCAGCAGGTACTCATATTAGGAACATAAGTAGACACAAATGTAAAGAGATGGAGACTGCACCGTCCTCCCTATTGACAGTAGCCGCACTAAATTTTAACACGTGATTCAGTACGCATTTGTGAACGTTAAATACTCAAAAGAAAACCTGCACATCGAATATTTTCACCCACAACTGTGTGACGGTCTTTGTAAGAGCCTGACACAAACGGTCAGTGGCCAAGCGACGGTTAGAATATTTCCTGGGTCGGAAAGAGGGCAGAAATGTCAAGCTTTTGAGAGGTAGATTAATGGGAACAGCTAAGCATAGTGTATAGGCGTCGCACAAGATTGGGTTTATTTACAACCGTGGAGAAAAGTTTAGCAGAAATGTTGTCGAAAAATTTCGTATCGGTAGGAGGAGCTTCGAAGGAACCGTAAGGATGTTCGGCTCCAGAAAGACTTAATTTACTTGAGGCGAGGCCAATGAGCGTTGTGATTGGATTTTGAGGCTATTAAGGCATGGTTCATTCAAAGATAAGAGCTGTATCGACGACAACGAGGGTTGGAACAAAAGAGTTTGGGAAGAAACACGGCGGCGCGAGGGTAACGCGCGGTAATTGTGCAAAATACAATGAAAAAGTTAATAAAAAGGATTAAATCCGAGTCGAGAACAAGTGAAATTTTAGTAAAAATATATTAACGACTCGTACTACGAGGGAAACAGGGAAAAATCAAACTTCTGAAATATTGATATATCTGAGTTTTAAATAAAAACTATGGTAAATTCTTTCTTAAAGGGGTGGGTTTCATCGATTAATAGGAGGGCAAGATTTGTCAGTACATTTGGTAGAAAAACAGACGGAAGTAATCTGCTGCTTCTACGGAAGGTTGAGATCTTATGTTTTGTTTTGATTAGAAATGATATAAACCAAGAAAAGATATAGTAGAAATGAGTTATTTTGGTACATGAACTATTTTAATTAAGCTGTAGCTGGGGGAATTTTAAAACTTTTTCGTAACCATGATTCTCAGTGGAGAGATCTCGTACTTACTCGAAGAATTAATACCATCGTAAATTTCAACTCCGCAGAAGACCTGAAATTGCAATAAAGAAATATAATACTGAAATACTCAGGAACTGAAGGCGTTGCAACGAACTGCGTTAAATCTGTGTAACAGAGTGAACCGTGTGATACACTCAACTAATTGCAATCGGATCAATAGCAATCCTCACTTTAACCGAGTGTTCACTGGGTCCAATTGGGTGCACCCTTGGTGTGAATGGTGAATGATATGATAAATACGGTGCTCCCGTACTCGGGATGAATATAAGCTTGAAATTTATTCAAGGCATAGATGTCTATTTGTTGATTGGACGTTGTCTCGGGTTGAAAACCGGCTGGTTCAGTCATAATTAGTCTGTGGTTCTGAAATTTTCTTAGGAGTTACGAATTTCACATGATGTTACTGAAGTCTCGAGCACCTGAATATATGTTGATAGGATTATTTCCACTTTCATAACCAGAAAGTCAAGGAGGAACACTTGAGAGAGAAGCAAACCAACAAAAAGCAGAAGTACATCATGGGTAAGACGGTATGGTTTCTGCAACACATGTGAATATTTGAGTAACTTAACAGTAATTGTGATCATTAATGCATATCTTGTTCGTACTGGTATTGTGTATTGAGAATTATTCAGTATATTACGTGACAGGAAGAGCAAAAGTAGTGCTGACAGGCAGTGTTTAGGGATAAAGTTTTTAATAATAATAAATTAATTGTTAATTGAGTTATTGATCATCCATTTGTGTGTTCATGATAGCCAAATTAGCACCACAAGGTAAAAGCGAGAAGCTTTTCTAATAAAGAGCAGACCTTTATCTCGACGCATAATTTCGAAAGAAGAAATGCCTAAGATGGAAAAATACACAAAATCTTAAAAACGACCTCTCCAAGAAAAAAATTGGAAAATAAATTCTACAAAAGTAATATAACAAATCTGGGAAAAACACTGACAACTTCCTAGAAAATCAACACTGACATAAGTCTAAAACAAAAATGAACCAAATCTGAAAAAGAATATCGAAGCTGACTTCCCTACAGAGCCCCTCCTTACACTAGGCCTCAAGTGGAGAAGCCAGGCGTTGTCGGTCGCGTGACGGGCTGCACTGCGTTTCAGCCGACGACCCCGTGTAAGGGCCTCGGCTAATATTGTACTAAATATTGCCGGTCACCAGGCCACATTTAATTAGGCAGCACCTAAAGGAACCAACCATACGAGAGGCAAAATCGTTTTATTTAAAGGGTACAGAGAAGTAAAAATAAAAATACTAAAATTACTGCTTCGGCGCTTGAATATTTCGTTCTAATGTACATATTTATGTTTACTAGCGCGTTTGTTTTCATATTAGCTTGAGTTTAGGTTTTTAGAATGCTTCTCAATATCTACGCTAGTAATGAACAAACATCAGAAGCACGCTAAAAAGTTTGCGCACCCGCCCTTCGTGTACAGCCGTTTCAAGTCCTGTCTTAAGCATGTCTTAAATCTGCAGCCTGCAAGGTTATCATAATATCTCCAAGTTCACAAGCGTACACATCCTTCTAATTTCCAAGTTTTTGTAAATCTCCCTCACAACGCAAGTTAACATCTTGCGCAACATAACGTTAAGCAAGTGTATTTTGATGCATGTTTGTGGATGCATGTTGACTCAGCACATGCTTATTCGTCTGTTGAGACGTTTGTTTGTCTGTACGCATTTTTGTTCAAAATCATTGTCTGTCAGCCCCTTTTCGTCTGCAAGTATTTTGTCTCCAAGCTTTTGATCTACTAGAATGTTCAATTTGCTTGTTTTTACTGAACGTTCTTCTCCATTCATGTTATCCTGTATTTTTTTTCTCTGTGTTAGTTCATTTCAACTCTTTGTTTGCTGGAAGGCTAGCGAGCAAACAAAGTTATTGCGAGCACATTGGTATGTACACACGTTTCTAAGGGCGTTTCTCTCGGCGAACACTGGCCTGCATGTCTATCAAAGAGAATTGTGCAGAATTGAGATACGATAAAAATCGGCCTTTGCATCTCAAGTCGTGACTTGTGACGAGAGAACATTGATAACGTAAGGTACACGTATTTAGAGAGAAATGACGCAGTGATAGTAATGAGATAAGTGGTGGATCGAATGTGGGATTTTCCACCACGCAGTTGAAGTTGTAGAAAATTGTAGTGGCACGACGGAATTCATCGCCAGGGAAATAAAATCGGGAATAATCTGACCATGGGCTATGCCACTGCTTCTGTTTTAGCTAATATATACCTCAACCTCAACAAAGGGTTATCAAGACACGTGTCCTGATAATTTCGCAATCAATAGAGCCTATAAATCGACGGCAGAGAGCTACACTGTAGTGATAAGCCTCCATATTAGGTTTACTTACACTTCTACAATTACATTCAAGCAACAGGTGTACATTAAAATAAGGTAGTTCTTTGCATTCAAGTGCAAACACAAAAAGTAAGAAAATAAAAATTAATTTATTAAAGAACGGAATTATTACGATAAGAACAGTATAAAAACATATTCACCAAAGAAATAATAAAGTTCGAGCATAAAATTATCACCGTAATGACGTAAGAAGCCTCTGCAGTGTTCCCATACCTCTAGTCGTCTACAGAAGCTCAGAGAGATTTGAACCATAATGTTTGTACAATGAAAGTTCCTGCAGTCTCGTCGTTCTCGTGGCGAAGCCTTAACGGCCACCGCCACGAGCGAGATAATACAGCTCCATACAGACGAGGTGAATAGTTATAAAAAAAATCCATCGCGTCTGCCAATCCATCAGGGGAGGTAAGAGCTATCATAAGAGACGAGCTCTAACGTTCAAATGCTTTAATGAATATTTCCCACAGTTTCAAAACAAATACGGGCGTTAGAATAGCCCTAATACGGAAGTTCCTTAATAGGTCTCAAGATCGGCGACACCGGCGGGAAAAACTTCTGTCGCAAAGTGAACTTGACCGAAGATTTTTTTTCATTAGTTACTTTGAAGTTCCCTAGCCACATAGGATGCGATCCGTAGAAAGCTAAAAGAAAGGACCATTTAGCATGGACTTTAGAAAACGTGGAATCTATCCACAGATGTGTTCCCACAAAAGATCCACTGCGCATAGAAACAAGTAAAGAAAGAAAGGAGAGGAAGAAAAAATAAAGAATAATCAGCAAAGAAGGCATGCAAAAAGAAATAAGCAAAGTGGGCACGAAAGGCCGAAGTCCCGAAGGTCTTTCTCGACATAGCTGACTACATAGCTGACTCGACCTAAGGTCCAAATAGCGAAACTCGACATCGTAAATCTTAATCAAGCGCAAAGCCTTGAATAAAACCAGATCTGTACGACTGAGTTCGTATTGATTATATGTATAGGCAAAATGATCTGACATTTACAGGTCCAATAATAGCGAAATATAATAAAGAACGACCAAAAGTATTTTAGGTTCTGAACGTACATAGAACGCATTTTTTTCGTTAAAATATTGATGCTTATTTCTCGTGTTATTTCTTTCACTTTTATTTCGTACTAGTATACGTGCCTCCACAAAAATGACGGGATTTACCAGTTTAAACGAAAAATGAATGGATATTTTTAGCGAAGCAGCTCCACGTCGGGTCTTTTGAAGTCAACTATTCATAAACGAACTGTGTTAAAACTTAATAGTGGACCACGCGGCTTATTTCTCCCGCTATTTCTTATATGTTGTTGATTGATGGATAAGTGGAAATATTGTGTACGATGTTTCACTGCGTTAACCGAAATACTGTCATGTCGTATTTTATAAGAGAGTTAGCTTCATTTAGATTACATTCATCTACGATACGATATTCGGTATCCTATCTACGACACAGCCGAATATCAGCGCCGCTCGCAGCAATGTTCTTTATGGAGGCTGTGAAAAGTGTTAGAAAAATTACTAATGTATGAATACACGATGGCTATTATAATTACTACTAGTATGTACGCCCGTTAAAAATAACTGGATTTAATGAACACATGAATTGAAATAACTAATTTTCATGTATCCAATTTCATAAATTCTTCAAATTTGAGCTATTATGCTCGTTCGACCGGGAATAAATTGTATCCGTGCTTCCAACTGACTCAATATGAAAAGCAGTGATTGTTTCAGTATTGTTTTTACGTAATAACTGAAAAATTAATTGTGCTCTATGTTTTTCCTGCCGAAGTAAACATCAAACATATTTATAAATATTTAAATAAATACACAACGGGTATTATTATGTTAGAGGATTGTTATTATTATTATAGTAGGGATTACTAACGTTGTTACTTCCGATTCTCGAACGTATATACTGCAGACCGATCTAGATAAACGTCGTGTATTTTACGTGGCAAAGTCACGACTACAAACTACCGAGTCGTAGGCAAGATACACGACATGTATTCACTTTCTCTGCTTCATTGAGACATTCTCCAGCAGCCACGTAATTGCTAGTCCTCATGTGTACACTCGGGCGGTCACAAGACCGAAGAAACGGCTCATGTGACAAACCGCAGCAGAGCTAACCGTGCAATAATCTCCATGCTCAGTTTTTGTTCATGACGCCTTTTTCTATCACATCCGTCGCTTCCTCATTTCTACAGATGGCTGATACCAATTCACATGAAATGCTGACAAAGCGGGGGTATCTCTGGCACTTCACCAGATTGTTCCATTCGGTAACGTTCCGTCAACAAGAGATTGCTCACTGAACAATAGTTGAAAATTTCATTAGTGATGGTACAGTGTGATGTAACCCAAACTTTAAAATTTACAAGGTTATGAGCCATAAAGAATATTGAGTTTATAATTTTTGGGCGGATTTAGTGATTATACCTACTCCTCTCTTCTAGGCAAATATTCGGAAATTGGTGAGTGAATTTACGATATGAGGAAGCACCATTCTGGGCAAGATCTGCTTCCAATTGAAATATTCCAACCGGAGCTCGGCAGCACCGCCACCACTCAAAACATCGCGCTTAAATTAAAGGTATTCGATCGATCCGTAGTTGTGATACCTGGCAAGAGCTCTGCCGATGGAAGAAGTTCGATGACCTACGGCAGAGAAAAAAGGAGGAAGGGCTCTATTAGAGTTCATTGGCCACGCAACAAAGAGAGGAAGCCACGTAATTCCTCACCACGAGGCTTTCATAAGTAAGAGGCTATTATTATACAAACAGGATTCTTTCCTAAGATCACATATTCCATATGAAGCCCATATTAGCAGCGAGCAACATAGCCCACTAGATCACATGCGCGCTGTGACTGCCATGAATATGCAAATTTATGGAAGACTAGGATTGTGGAGTCGATGTGCTGAACATTCTATACCAATTCGATGATGCTGAAATAAGTTCATTAGATTCATTAGATAAACCTCGCGAATTGGAAACCCACAAAAAATTAAAAAGCAGTCAAGAATACTGCCTATAGAATAATTAATATGATTTGTCAAGAAATAAACAGAGTTATTTAGTATGAGCATTTATCCTGCAAGAAGCAAGATTCTTGTGAATTAAAATGAAACTTGTAGCTTTCGCTCATGCATACTCCGATACCACGTAATTTTCCTCTATAAAGAAAGCCGAATAAGTAATACAACATTAACGCACAAGAAAGTTAAAAAAAAAATGACAAGGAAATAACTTGTTAGTTTTATTTACGTGGTAATGACGCTATTGCTTCAACAATGGTCTTGAGAGCCTTTACACAGTCAATAATTCATCTGTAGTTATCACGCG
Organism: Orchestia grillus; assembly: GCA_014899125.1. Classification (NCBI taxonomy): domain Eukaryota; kingdom Metazoa; phylum Arthropoda; class Malacostraca; order Amphipoda; family Talitridae; genus Orchestia; species Orchestia grillus. The sequence continues at coordinate 5,817 of VOMN01096802.1, read as the reverse complement.
CCAAAGAGACTATTGGTGCTTACGACATAACAGCTACACAATAATCATACATACTACTGATTCATGGACATACTTGTTCTTATGAGCGATGTGAAGAAAGGTCTGTAAAATACAGGAATATACTGATATGAATAAGCAGATTTGAGTCATGCATAAGGAACGCATAGAACATTTCGGAAATAATGAGACATCACAAAAATCTCGTACCTGAAATATGCAGTTTGCCATCGTATCAGCTGCAATACGTTATGGAGCCATACTGTGCAAGGTGTAAACGGTAAATAGGGACCAATAGAACTACAACTTAAACCTTATGTACGTGGGGGAATACAACAAGGAAAATGTTCTGAGAGCACCTTATTACTCTATAGATTCATAATTAATTCACTTTACATGTGAGCCTTCAGCATCAATGGCCTACTGGATGCGTTTTCTAAAGAGCGACGCATTCACTGCATGGTTGAGCGATCTAAGTCCTCATTTGACGGCCGGCTTCAGAAACTGAACAGTGTTGCACGGTCGATCACTCGACATTTCGACAGCCAATAATCACTCAAGAATTCAATTCTGCTGAGCTATACGGCCGAACTCCTGTAGGTCCAAACAGTATTAATTTTTCGTCGAGATTCTGAACAGTTTCGATCCCACAAGAGAGCACTGAGTCTTGCACGAGCATATCTTGCTCTGGATCACAGTTCTTCTCAATCCAGGGTGCTGTTTCCAGAATCTCTATTAACTGAACAGTGATAATTTTCAGTCGTTTCAATAACATAAGCGGGTACGATTTATCCATCGATCGCAATACGTACCTGCAAACACCACGACAGAGGCCGAATTTTTACTCTGCATCACAAGTGGAACTCCTGATCGGTCCAAAGCAATTATTCTCGAGTTTCTGCGATGAGAGGCCTCATCAACAAACTTCTTTTCATCCACAAACAAGCAAACAACCAACACACGTCTCTTCAAAGGGATCCAAAACAATAAATTATTTCCTTCTTAATGGCCTTCGAACGTCTAGTTAAGATATTTTGACGGCTTTTGAAGTATAAGACTTTATTTTGAGGTTAAGTCTGACAGATACTTTAGTCACAGATACAACCCGTAAAATATGAGATACCTGAAACAGTCCCAATTTACAATTTACTCCTTGCACATTTAACCATGGAATTATCAAACTTAACTGAACCCTTCGGCACTCATTGGCACAATACGTCCCAACGAAATTTGTCGGCAATTGGAATGTAAGGTCCTTTATAAAATAACAGTGGGACTAGTTATCACACATTATTTTTAGGTCTAGCCTTTAGCAAAATTTTGCAGGATTTTTTTACTTTTTCCTGATACCTTAATAGACACATACAATACATGGGCCACAACAGCGAAAGTTGCATTGAAAGAAGAAAAATTCGATAGCAAAAGAGTTAAGAGGCATACACGAAAACAGCGACGTATAGATCACGAACCACGTATACGTCGCGAACTCCGTGGAGTGTAGATCAAAACGTCTAATTATGCATTGCTGACATAAGCCGATACGCGGAGAGCAATAGATTTTTTTCAAGGTTTATTTCATTTACGGTTAGGGTGAAATATTTAACGGAACATGGTTATTCGTAGATTATCAGGGAAAAGCCAAGAAACAATTGAGCTGAAATGTTAAAAAACTAAAGAAAGATAAATTTTAACAAAAATTAAGTACCTTTCAATGCATCTAAGTTGAAATAGTACTCATAAACCACATAGGTACCTAGTTATTTCCCTTAATAGCCCATAAAAACAAACACCCAGGTAAATTTTCCATCCATAAGCTGGTTTTTATTATATTTTCGAGAGAAATGAGGCAAGTAATTTGACTGAAGACCCAGTAGACCTATGTGAATGCAGTAAGTTCAAATCATGTTTCGCTAGAACTTATTCAGCGACATACGAGTATGGCGTGTACGGAGGGAAAAGTTAGGATTTACATAGCTCACTCACACTAAATACTTCGTAGTTGTTGTTGTAGTAGTAGTGAAAGCAGCGCTTCAGAAACTCNCCTAACTAACCTACTTCTATTGCCTATGGCCTATCCTATGCCCCCTGAGGGGAAAATACTTCGTAAGAAAACACAGAAAGTTACGTATTTTTTATTCATAATTTTAAGTTCAGTGTTTTACACATGATCGCAGCAGAAAGCAAACAATTTTCGTCAAATTAACGACGATATTTATCAGAGGCAGTGCTCTGATGTCTGATAAATTTCATCTAGAATAAAAGCGTGGAAATCATGCACTCATTAACGCGATATTGACATTTCTTTCAGTGGCACGCTAAGACACTTCACACGTCAATTAAACTCACGCCTAACACTGAACAACGCTGGAGAGATGACAGAGAGTCTTTGCGATCAGGATCGTTGAACTATAGGGCGAGTTCAAAATGATAACTACACACGTATTAAATGAATTTACACAGAATTTTACAGCGCGTTTACACCTCCAGGGATCACAAAGGACAAGAGAAATCTATTCATTTTAAATTTTAAATCATCTCCTTCATCCCGCAGCATTGGAGAGACATAGCGAGCAACATTTTCAGTCTTCGTTCACGAACCTTGAAGAGTAAATTTTAGTATTCCTAATTCAATAGCACACTATTGAATTGGATTGTTTATTTTCATACTTCACCACATTCTTTATTTCAATGCATTACTTCATTGCTTACACAGGGCGTCCATAAAGTATTTCGCTGACTAGTCATTGACAAAGCACGCATTTCAGCCAGATAACCATAGGCAAACGAGTCATCAATACGGCATAGAATAATTCGTAACATGTATAGTCATAATTAAAATTTCTCATCCCTGTACATGTTACCCTAGAAGCATTGCAGTTTATTTGGGCCCCAAAGTGGTGTATCTTCTGATTCCAGTTTATTGTCATTTTTTTAATCAATTATAAAACTGTGTCCGCTGTAAATTTGTGGTAAATGTTTCAAATATTTCAAACATTATTGTCCAGACGAAGTCTTCCCCCTTAATTCGGTAGGGTTTTATGGACAGCCTGTATCATCACACAATTACTCATACTTCAACGCTCAAAAATATCGGAAGTCGCCCCAGAACCAGAAGTCACTGCCGGACGACCCTCGTAGAGAGAGCGGCCACAAGTCTGCTCCTTCCAGAGCTCCGACTCGACACTCCACCTCCCGATCCTCGGATAAACGATCCTTGGAAAACTGAACTGCGGCAGAACCTGACCCCGGAGGTGTCGTTCTCTCAATCGCAGGTTAGCATGCAGCGACTGCTGCCTTAAAGTTCTCGCCAGACTACAGCAATCAAAGGCACAGATTGCTAACCTAGCAATGAACACGAAGGAAGGAAACGGGTTTGCAGATGTGATCCATGAACTGGAATAGGGATCTTTAGGTAAAACCCCACAGCTAATAACTGTTCCCCAAACTTAACAACCCTGGGCAACATCTTTATAACAATTTTCTCACAAACCAGTAAATCACTTCATACAGACATTCTAGTCTATTCTGTTATGAGAAATCAAGAGAATTATTTTTCGGAATCGCAATCGTGACTTTTGGAAATTATGATTCTTCTCAGTTTATGAGCTCAGCACACCGACGAGTTCAAACGGTTTCACTACATTGATTGAATGGCCTAAACTCCGTTTTCACACGTAATTCATCCAGTAATCTCTGGGAAGTCAGGACGAGTTTCATTCGCTTAGTTTAAGCACTTTCACTTGAACGCACATGAAGAGAGAGAAGGAGACAGAACTCTCTGGAAGGAACGGTACCAGATGAAAAAATAGTTCAGCAACCGAAAACCGGTTTACAAGATGAAGACGACGCAAGTACACGTTATTACGGAATTTATAGCCTGCTTCGCATTCGGCAGGGAGAAAATAAGAACAACTGGTACAAAGAGAGAGAAGCCTCAAAATGTAAGAGCAACAAGGTTCAATTATCCTCAGTGGAATGTGATGAGGACAGTGCAACCTTTAGATTTAGCGGCTAGTATACGAATGAATAGAACGAATGAACTTGAAACTGCATTTCTAAGTATGTTGTTTACTTATATTTCCACAGCCAATTGAAGAACATTACATTTATAAGACAGGAGTAAGCTCCCTATTCAAGAATTACGATTTTGAAATATTCTATTCCAAAATAATACTTGGAGATTTCAGGTTGTTCAAGGTAATGCATAAACGTATACACACACCAGGTTTCGCACGTAAGTGCCACCACAGTTTAATCGCTCATGGTAAGTTTATTAAGTATCGTAAAATTTGTTTTCAACGTTAATTACGAACGCTTCCCTGAAAGACCTTCTCCATCAAAGGTGAGCATGTGGAAAAATGTTAAGAAGTACACATAGCTGTACTTCTTTTACCACATAGCTGTAGAATTTGATGAACATTGAGCAACTTTCTAAATTTTTGTAACTTCAATAGCTTTTGAGGTATAATTATTTGAAATTCGGTTAACTTTTTTCTGAGACACCCTGTATGAGATGGCAGACGGCTTAAGGACACTTCCTTGGATACCCTAGAGGTAGTCCAGGCTACACTGGCGTGCTGCCTGTTTTTTTAGGAACGTGGTGTTTAGCCTTCTTTTCCAAGGGAAGCAACCCGCTCGCGATATCGGAGCAAGGACCTTTGACTAACCAGGGAACTTCAAGGACCTTTAACTAACTAGGGAACTTCAAGGACCTTTAACTAACTAGGGCTCTTTGTTCACAAGATGCAGGACTCCTGTTAGTTAGTAGCTTGCACGCTGGAGGCTCACTGGCTAATGGCACGCGAAGCGTAACTTGAGCCGTGAATGCATGTATGTTCATGTAGTTCATTGCTCAAAAAATTTTAGTAAATTTAAAAAATACTAGGTTGTATCACAAATAAAATGTAATGAAAAATACTGCCCGGTCACTGAAGAATAAATGCCACTCTGAACGGGGCAGTACGAAGAAGTCACATTGTACAACCTATAAGTCATATACAACCAGTCCTACCTATTACCATCTTCCTGATCCAGCATCATTACCGTCAAGTGTCCTAAAACAGCCATGCACTGATGGTTAGTTGAGCCTGCCTCTAGTATAGGCGGTCGAAAAAGCTAGCGCCGTCAAGCCTCCCTCACCCTCTGCAAACCCGTCCCACAATGGACGAACACTGCCAACAAAAAACAGTATTTGGCCATGACAGACTTGACGGATTCGCACTTCGCAGTTGAAAAAAAGACCACAGGGGGCTGCAATTATAACCGCGATAATCTTAAGAATATTGAGGATTAGATTATCAGTTAGTTTAAAGCTACCTACCCACATAAAATGCGATCCAAAGGAAGCGAAATGAAGGACCATATAGTAAGGACTTAAAAAAACGTGGAAGTTATACACAGGTGTGTTCCCACACTATTTTTCCTGCACATAGAAGCAAGTTAAGAATGAAGAGGAAAAAAGCACGAAAATTGAAAAACAAAGTGGACGCAAGAAAGATCCGGAAGTTTTAGCTAAAGCTGAGGTAACTTAAGAGCTAAAGAATGGAAAAACTGAAAATGAAATGCATGTATTCCATATCCAACACAAGCATTTTTCTCGGGTTTATGAGGGACACCACCGACACGGAAGTTAGTTCACGGTGTTTCCACTTTTCCGGTTCAGACGCTCGACACCACATGCTGGACAGCAGGAATAACATAGGAAGAGGCCAGCGCTTTCTGCCTTGGGATTCGTCGTTAGACTTGCACTCTCTACCTACTGCCGCAGAACTCGCACATCATGTTATGTACAATATATTTACCCTGTATTTCTAGGCAGTC
>VOMN01096800.1:0-10315 GCA_014899125.1 Orchestia grillus | reverse complement strand
ATTTAACCTGTAATTGTACGCTGTTTTTGAGTATTGTAGAATTTCCTTTTAGGTGACGGCTTATAACATGTTGAAGAATGTGCCAAAGCCCTCTACGCGAGCTGTTGTGCTGACGTGACATGTTGATATGCAGGTTACATGTTGATATGCAGGTTGTGCTGACGTGCAGGACATTTCCGAGGTCCTCCATCTTATTTGTGTAAGCCGTGCTGTAAGCGTGTACCNTGAATGTGACTGAAATTTTTTTTACATAATTTCAGCCTGATGATGATGAAGATGTAAGAACATCAAAACGTTTTGCATTTTTAGATTGAATGTTTTAGTAAATTTTATTAGCTGTTTCCTAAGAGTTTAGACACGCAATGAACACGAACAATGTTCAAAAACGTCAATTTTTCGAGCGATGTCCCAAACCCTTAGAGTCGAACGTTCCTGACAAATGGTGAGGAGAGACTGGCCGCCAGAACACCTGGTCAGTCGCTACCTTCTGAGATNAGAACTTTTCTACGACATCGCCTGCAGACATTCTGCCAGTCGCTCTATTAAGCCGTACAAGCGCAGAGCCACATGAGGTGATTCAAAAATTCACTTCATGACTTGTTACAAAGGTCATTTTCAGGATTAAGTTTCTTACCTCTTGAATATAAAGACGTATTCGGAATTCAAACAAAAATTAGTAAATTGAAGACGTGGCTCAAATTGTGTTAAGATGACAATCACTAAGTGAATTGCATCTATGTAATAACAATTTAGATTTTTCAATAACTTGACTCAAGGAATCTATCATGAATTAACTTAAATTAGGAGAGGCATGCTGAGTTAACTTACTCCCACTAAAAAACGAGTTTTGAACTAACGTATCCTAACACAAAAAAAAACGGTTGTGCAGTAACACACCTCAAAACTACTTCTAGAGAACCTATGTTAACTTGAAAGAGTCATTTAAAGCTACTGCGATATGCCGTAACTTGAAAATACTGATTGGAGCGAACTTGCTTTCACATTTGAAAATTACTTCGATCTCATTTACCTAATCCGAAAAAGCACTTACAAGCTAACTTTCCTGAGAGGATATGAACGATTTTCCCCCAACTTGAATGTGCTATTTTTAGCTGAAATTAACTTAAATAAACTATTTTAAACAAACTTTCTTTAACTTGTAAGACCTATTTAAGGTACGTTGGCTTCACTTAAAAAAAGTTTTTTGTTACCAAACCTATTTTAATGTTGAAATTCATTTTTTACAGATTTATGTACATTTCCTGTCAGAAAATTGTCGTTATCTACTGCAGCAAAAACATTGTTGGAAATTGGAAGCTTCCTCTCTTCTTTGAGATTTGTGGGAGTGAAATTAGGCTGCAATAATTTTAGAGAATGGAGTCCGAATTCACTTGGAAATAAAGTTAAATAGAAGAGAATATACGTTGAACATTTCTTTTTTTATATTTTGTCACTGTTTGAGACGCTAGAATTTTATTTGACTTTAATTCCGAATTATTATACCCGAAGTCAGAAAACATTAAATATGTGGGCCAGCCACTTCAGATTTTCAATAAAAATAAAACCTGACGTATAAATTTAAAACTTCAACCATCTTCCCCAAGACAGGGAATTCGCTCACTGCTCACAGAGCCATAATAAATTCAGTAAAATTTGATATGCTTCTTTATTCACGAAGGGTTTCAACATATTAAATTAATTACTATACAATCACAATGATGCATGAAGATAATAACTTCAATTCGGTTTTATCCTGAAAATGAGTTTGTGTAAGCAGATCTAGCTAACGAAACACGAAAATTCCTCGTCTGATCTACACTTCACAGCAGCACTGAACTAAAGTGACTATGGAATGGCGTCAGCCTTTTCTACTGTGAACCCTGTTTAAAACTNTTAATTACTAGACATTTCCAATGATGCATGAAGATAATAACTTCAATTCGAATCTATCTTGAAAATGAGTTTGTGTAAACATATCTAGCTGACGAAACACGAAAACTCCTCGTCTCATCTACACTTCACCGCAGCACAGAACTGAAATGACTATGGAATGGCGTCAACCTTTTCTACTGTGAACCCTGTTCAAGACTTCGATCCTTCGGAACACTGAATCAGGCACTTGACTTTAGATTCACCGTAATTGAGCACCACACACTCACTTTATAATTAAATTTAAATTAATGAATGATAAGACAAAGAGAAATTAAAAGACAATAAGCATCACAAGGTCCAAGTGTTCAATACATTGTANACGTTCTCATCGTAGCTGGTCTACGTCCAAAACGTACGTCTCGCAATTAAAATACCGATTTCACTCCTTGATACGTTAGGTTTGTGGTCACGTTATATCACGTAGCCGCTTTTGAACCCAAAATACTCCTTTTATTATTGAGAATATGAATTATTCTTTAGTGTTTCTGTGGGAGCTGTACGCGCACAATATTTTTAAAGAAATTTTCCATTTAATAGTTGCGATTGCGAATTGCGGCTGCGACAAAAAATTCAGAGTTTGGGTTGTTGGGCAGCAATTATCTTCAAGTTGAGTACCCAACACTGACTGTGCAATTACTCTCACTAGCAAATATTATATATCAAGCATTCATTGCATAACTATTAGAATAAAACGTTTTCACCGCATAAATCGTAAAAACAACCAACGAAAAACCTGAGATAATACCGGCCCTCACCACAACTATCTCTTTTCCAGCTCGGTGATCACTAGGGGGATCCTAGCGATCAGTTCAACGTCATTCAAGTAATCTTCTTCAGCAAATATCATAAAACACTGTGACGAATCAGAGGACTGAAGTGAACTGAACTTCTGCAGCTGCCATTTCTATTTTTCGTGGGGATTAGGGAAGATGATTGCTTAAGGATAATGGGTTTCAAACCCGCCATGCCACCCTTTCGAGGCTAGGCCTTAGTGACCATTGGGTGCACTTCTCAGAATACTAATCAGGGTGAAAGAATCAAGCGTCATTACGACAGTGTGAACTCCACGCATGTGAGCAAATTGCAAGTCACCCATTTCGGAACTTACAGTCCTAAATTTGGTGAACGAAACAATATTGCAGACAATTGTTCTGGAATCTTCCACAAACTTTCATGGACTTCTGGAACGAAATTCGCTTCAAATAGCTCGCATTAATGGATGTTAAGTGTATCTACATATAGCCCAATAACATCGCGAGATTCAATGATAAGAATTTAGCAGAGAAAGGAACGGCTTCTCTGTTCAGTTGACTTGTAGAGTTTATTCTTATGAAACAATATATTCATCAATTCTTGATTGTAGAACGATCTATTTAGTTACAAGCTTTTTCTCCCATTCTTGTTTTTCTAAACCTTACCTACTCGTCATCTTCGGTAATAAAAATCACTTTAAACTAGGTTTGTGATAAATCGACATACATGGCAGTAAATTTTATATCTCAGATGGATATGACCATGTGTCGTGATATTTTCTTGAGACATTTTTATCAAGACAAAAATACAGTTATTTTGATGTTATTTCATAAACGCATACATGAATGACTATTCAAATCTTTCTACGCGAGCAACTTCGCGATGTACAAAAGCACAAATATTTGACATTTTGAAGAATTTAGTCGCACTTACCTGGAAGCAAATAGTGTTTCAGATTTCAGAGTATCATGGTACTTTTTACATCACCCATTTATCCCTCTTTTTATGTCAGAGTAAAATCTCGCTTAATACACTTGTGCAGTGAATTCGTGATCGCCGGTTTGCAGTATAACTGAACCGGCATCTCCGACTGACAGTGTCGTCTTCTTCAAAAGTTCAGTGAGCGGCATTTTTCCGTTCATTTCAAGTGCACTATTAGCTCCTGCCGGTCGATAGGGAATGATTTCAGTAAAGATTATTCTTTCAATACTAGCTTTTGCTTTAAGGCCTCACGTTTACCGACATTGTTGCCATAACGTGACATATGTTTTGTAAAACATTTTCAGAATCTAGATTTACAGGTCGTTCAGAAACAGTGAAACACTTGATTGAATCCAAGTGTTATATGGTCAGAATGTATAAATGCTTAAAATAAGATGTTGATAAAATGTTAACTAAGAAATTTTTCTCCTCTACAAGAAGAAGAATGTGTGACAGAATCGAGAAAAAAAATCGGCGAAATCAGCAAGCTAGAGGTGGAATTCTCCATCCCAGTATGGCGATCATCATAATTTCGNGAATGTGTGACAGAATCGGGCAAAAAAATCGACAAAATCAGGAGGTGAGAGATGGAATTCTCCATCCCTGTATGGCGATCATCCCAATTTCGTCAATGATTTCAGTCTTCACTATCGTTTAGAGGGACGTATTTACGGTTTGCATAATCAAGACCGAATAGTAATTTTTTGATGGGCTGATACTAACTTTGGGTAGGAGCTGTTGAAATGTGTAGCTCAAAGAGGAAGAAAATTGCGGTAAATTGTATGTTTATTAAATAGCATTAGAACTCGCGAAGTAGGTTCTATTAAGTGNATGTGTAGCTCAAAGAGGAAGAAAATTGCGGTGAATTGTACGTTTATTAAATAGCATTAGAACACGTGAAGTAGGTTCTATTAAGTGATAATACATAAACCTAAACCATAATTACAAGTTTCATGTCTTTAATTCTGAATCGTAAAAAACCTAAATAGAAAATTACTAGCGAAAATAAAACAAATCCTGATATACATTGCAATTTCGATGAACAAAATCATTCATAATCATTCATCAAATTTGATTATAGCAATANTTAATTCTGAGTATAAAAAAAAACAAAAATAAAATTACTAGCGAAAATAAAACAAATCCTGATATAGATTGCAAATTTTGCGGAACAGAATCGTTCATCAAATTTAATTATAACACTAGAACTTGAAATTGATGATCTATCTGCACAGTATTAAACCTTGAGATTAGGTTTTTTAAGAAAATGGAGTTCATCTCAGTCATGTTGAAAATTTANAGTGTGCCACGGTGAAAAATCCTAACTCGGAAGTTAAACACAGTCACTATAAAGGTCAAGACCTCATTTACTATATGTTCATTTCAAAACCATCTGAAGTCCTTTGGAGACGTTTTATACTCTCATACTTCTGTGCAACTTCATTAGCTTCTAAGTCTTCGCCACCGCTCTGTTTTACATGACTCGGAGATAACAAAGTGTTTCCTAGTCCTCAATTCTGCCCTTACATTGTAACTACATTCTAAGCTGCTATTTGTTTTCAATTCAGAACGAGTTATGAAACTAAACTTTCCTGTAAGTTCTTAGTGCGNATGTGTTCATTTCAAAACCATCAGAAGTCCTTTGCACTCAACGTTTTATACTCAATTCTTCTGTGCAACTTCATTAACATCTAAGTCTTCGCCACCACACTCTTTTACATGACTCGGAGTTTACAAAGTGTCTCCTAGTCCTCAATTTTACGCTAACATTGTAACTACATTCTAAGCTGCTATTCTTTTTTCAATTCAGAGCGTGTTCGGAAACTAAACTTTCCTGTGAGTTCTTAGTGCGGCTCCATTCAATTTTTATAAGCTTATGCGACTGTGAAGTAACGTTTTCGAGAGCTTAGCTTCATATCAACCATAGCTATCTTTCACATTNAGCTTCATACCAACCATAGCTATCTTTCACATTAAATATAAACTCATAACCACCGTGGAGAATATTTGTAAAAGTGGCTTGCGTCAAAGTGAATGAAAAAACCATTACTTCCTAATTTTTCGAAAATTCTTTCATCCAGACTCAATGAATTATTTGCTTACACAAAATCGACTTGAGGGAGCAAATCTCAAAATTTGAATTGTTCATACCCTAAAATTTGAGTTTCTGACAGTGAAGCTGCGCCGCGACACTGCAGCAGCACACAGCCTCCTCTACTCGCATGCACAGCTCTTCACGTTCCTTTGTGGAGTCCTATTATCTGGCCTCCTAGCCAGTCTCACTGTGCCAGGTCGCATCCCAGTCTGAATTTGTATCACACGACTCGGCAATTCCCTTCCCATCCCATTCCGTGGTCCCTTCAAGTCAGTGTTTTCTTCTCTGAGTCCTTTGATTCCCGAATAGAAAGCTCAACAACTACGTAGTTATTCTAATGCTCTAGACGGTCTCGCAGAATTCGCGACGTTCGATTTGACGACACACAATCGATTAGAAGTATTTGCTTCAACAATGCAGAAATACTTTCACACAATAAGCTTTCGATTTTGACGCTGAGATATATATTAAAATATTTAATACTCTGAACCAAAAAAAAAATCTAATGGACAGACATATCGGTCATGTACCTTTTACTCAATGTAACAGGTATACGGCTGCCTTATCTTACCACTGTTTAAATTTCACTGATGCTTGAAAATATCAGGTAATTTCGGTGGAATATATTAATACCACCTTGGGTAAATAAGTCATCCTGCTGACTGCTAGCTTAGAAACTGTAAGGCACGACTTGTTATTAAGTCATCAATGGATAGGCATATGCACAGTTACCATTATCACGATGAGCTTTTTAAATGGTCAAACTGTACAATGCTAAGGTGGTTTCCTCATGTCTCAGAAAAAGGCGCCTTTACGCTGAGAAGAGAATATCGCAAGCATACAGGGGAGTCTGCGTCGTCGTCTTGTAGAGTAAATTCAAATTAAACACAGCTTTTTTCAAGTGTTTTTTGTTACAAGAAATTGCCAGACAAGCCTGACAACCCTTCTTTAGTCGTTCATATTTTTCCCACCCGCAATTTTTTTTTTTGTTTCCGATGGGATTCAAAACTTTTCAAAATTATATGTAACATCAAACGCAATACTTGTTGAGTGCTTCTAGAAATATGTCAAGAGCTTTTCTATTTATTTCCATCCTTTCTAACGGTATCGTAGATATTTGTTCGCTATAAAAAATGCCTAGGAGCATGGTCGCATTTTCTTCAATTAAGTCAATACAAAATACATTACTAGATCGAATTTTTCGTTTTTTAGGAGTACGTTATCATATCAGCGGCATCAAAGTTTATTGCGTTATAGGGCGTCGTCAGTTTCTTCACTTCCTGGACCTACAGCTCCAGATGTAGAAATTCATTCACTTCGTAGTGGGGTGAAGATTTGCTANTACTAGACCAAATTTTTGGTGGGGGGGGCTGCAGGTGAGGGGCTTTAATAAAAAAAATCATTTTTTAGGAGTACGTTATCATATCAGCGGCTTCAAATTTTATTGCACTATAGGGCGTCGTCAGTTTCTTCACTTCCTGGACTTGAGATGTAAAAATTCATTCACTTCATCGTGGGGTGAAAATTGGCTATGTGAAGAAAAGATATCCCAACCTTGACATCGGGGAAATTGCAGAGACATGAAATGTTTTCACTCCTTCGTTTCTTTAGNTGGACTTAAGATGTAAAAATTCATTCACTTCATCGTGGTGTAAAAATTTGCTATGTGAAGAAAAGATATCCCAACCCTGATATCGGGAAAATTGCAGAGACATGAAATGTTTTCACTCCTTCGTTTCTTTATAGATGGCTCTAGGACCGCATCATAATGCACATTATTGTGCTAGAACTGCTTCTTAGTACTAAAAAATGCATAGTAGACCACAATAACTTTTGTGTAGGAAATAAAGCTGATACCGCTCTGTAACTTTTGAAGTTTTTTTTCATATATCCAGAAGTCANAGTACTAAAAAAGGCATAGTAGAGTATAAATAACTTTTTTGAATGAAATAAAGCTGGTGCCGCTCTGTAACTTTTGAGCTGTTTTATTTTCATGAATCTAGAAGGGAAAATGAAAACGATTCAACACCTCGAAATCAAGGCTAAGGCACTTACAATATAGAAATAGGACTGAATGTGAAAAACAGGGTTTACGGACAAATTATACGTTGAAACTTTTTTCCACGTTAAAATTCCCCGAAAAATGTCTATATACGCAGCTGAAAAAAACTTCCCATTGATGTACCTCATAGTTACCACTCATGCTCACAGTTTAGAAATATATTTGTATATGGACGTCATATAGGAAGATATCGGATGCTGTTTTGTACACTCGCTTGGTAATAAAAATATTGCTTGAGCTTGACGAAAGGACGAGTATATGATATGTACACGTAGGAGTATTTCTTCGATATATTTAATTGTTCTCTAGCATGTCCCTTGGAATGAGTGTTTATTTCTTTGTAGGAGACGACTCATGCAAGTGACTCTATAGCCATCCATTGGTATATCTAATCGAAATCTTAAGTGAATTTCAATAATTACTTGTAGAGTTTAGTACGCTTGACTTCTGAGTAGTTAAACGGTTGACGAAGCCTTTACTCACCAACTTTTTACCTCCAATAAATCCCGTTTTACTCCACGTATTAAGCTCATTTTATTTTTGCACTTCAAGTTGTTCACACATGAAGTGGTTCTCAGGTTTCGCATTTGGACTAAGGCCTGGAAGAGGAAGCTAAAGTTAAGCTTCTTCTCGAGAAAAAAGATTTCGCGCAGGTCTTGCTTAATGTCTGATAAATATTGTGCAAAGAGAATAATTTGCAAAATATTGTCGCGTTCTTAATGATTCTTTGCTTTCAGTAGAATTTCACTCACTAGCTACTATTCAAGTCCGATAAAAACTAAGAAATGCCTTCAAATTTCTGATTTATCAAAACTAGCTGACATATCTCACAAACAGTCGTAGCTTAAACATCGCTTTGATGGAATTGAGCCTAAAATGTTTCATTTAGCTGATATCTTTATAGCACAGCACTGGGAAGTTGTTGGTAAATGTCTTTTGAGGCCTCGAAACAACTGCCCCGTCATCCCCAAACACGGTTGCTGGGTTATCACTGAACCGGAAATCTTGGTCGGTGAAGACGACGTCAGTCACCTTGGTCACGTCGGGCCAGCGACACTCTGACGTGCCTTTGCAGTTGCGAGCTGTGAGCCAGGCTTTCTTAACTTTCCAATTCACGAATGCGAACATTCCAGATGCTGCATGAGGTTAAAACCAAGCGATTAGTTCGAGTATTTAATAATTGACATAAAATTTTGGATTATAGAAGGAATCAAAACTTAAAAGTTNTGCCTGCATAGGTAAGAAGTGCTTCACTGAACCGACTATCCTACTTTAAATGTATGTTTTACCTATTCATAAATAAACTTCATGATCATAATTCAAACTCAATACTTCCTGAAACCTTTTAGTCATACAATTTTTTGTTGCGCTAGCTTATAATTAACAGAATTAGTGCTACCAGTGATTGTACCGATGCACAGTTCATTTCATCGTTTATACGGAACTGTACATAAATATTTTTTCACTACTTGAATTTAGAAAAATTATTTTGAACTAAGAAGGTTTTTAAGCAAACATTCATATTCTCAGCTTCAGATGGGCATTCTTCAATCAACCGTGATGACCCATTGGCTTCACGTGTGGCAAGAATTAGCTTTGGTAATAGGAGAAACCAGATAATTAAACTTCAAACCATTATTCTCATATTTCAAACTTATTTAATGCTATATGAATGTTCAATATGTTTGAGAGGCGGAAGAAATAAACATAGCCCTTAGAAAAACCAAAAAATACAATTATATAAATGTAACNGTTCTCTACGATCGCGAACTGCCGTGGTTTTGAAAGAAATTTGAACTCTCACTCATAATAGCCAATGGGTTTCAACAGAGAACATTTCTTTACCAGCAGTAAGCATCATAGCTTCTTCCTTCATTTGCTGGGTTTTGATGATGAGGGGCCCTCCATTCTCAGCGCCACACAGCTTTATCTGCTCTTCCAAAGTGCCAACATAGCTGGTGGTTTCACTCGTGAACACCTCCAGNACTTGCTGGATCTTGATGATGAGATGCACTCCATTCTCAGCGCCACACAGGTTTATCTTCTCTTCCAAGGTGGTTTCAGTCGTGAACACCTCCGGAGGCTATGGAGCAAAACCTGAAGAAAACCCCACAACATTTTTCTCAAAAAGGTCCGAAACTTAATGGGAAAGTGCATACAGATTCATATCGTATAGGTATTTTCGCGTACACGGCTACTGAATTTCATACGTCAATATACGTCAAAACCCTTCCCAAGAAACTATTTTCATGTAATTTGAGTGGGTTAAGTAATTCTGGAAAACCAACGAATTATTAAAGTACGGACTTGGGTTTCAATGCATCATTAGCCACTGTGTTCACTGGGGAACCATTTGAAAAAAAAATTCTGTTGAATTAGATTTTAAGCTTTATTAAGGCTAGAATTCGCATATTAATTCAAAATCTATAGTCAGTTTTGTTCTAGCATGTCAAGTGTTTTCTCCACAGCTTACCGTCCAGATAAGTAAAATA
>VOMN01096798.1:0-12245 GCA_014899125.1 Orchestia grillus | reverse complement strand
GCGTCGAGAATAATTGCAATTCAAATGCGTATAATGCAATTAATTTCGATTGCATGGAATACTGAAATCAACTTTCATGGTGGCAGCGAATGCGTTGAAAGCTCGCAAATTACGGCGCTCTTCTGTTATTTTATTTCCAAAATTCCCTTGCGCCCGTCGTGTGTGTCGGCTAAGGCGGCACCGGCCGTGCCTGTGTATGGCTGACCTTTGCAGACGCTGGTCATCAGCGGTCGTGAATATGTCATGGATATGAGACGGGGAAAGTGCACCGCGGCGACTCCGCGGCCACAATTTGTCTCCGACGTGCACACTTTTATTTCCGTAATTGTTCGCTTTAATATTCAGCGACAGGATAATAAGCTTGAAATGTTAATTTCTGCTGAAAAGGATGTCATTTTGAATTCGACTACCACGGCTCGTTATGTGAAACTCTACGGTCATTTGCTGTATAATTTATCGATAGCTGTAGAAAATTATTTTAAAATTTAAAATGCGAGGTAATTTTGTTCTACCGGAATAATAACTCACACGTTGCCTAGGGAAGCGGCGAAGAGAATTCTTTTCTATTGACATTTGAATGGCCAGCGCATTTAACAGTTTTATTTAAAAATGCTACGGAATGTTGATATTCATTACTCAACAATGCATAAAGCCTATTTGAGGCACGAAGGGATCATTTGATATATGAATGGTATTGAGCTCCTTTTACCTATAACTGCACACCGACGAGAACACGAAGAAACTCCCGGTGTCAAACGACACAGCTTCTGCTCCTGCGCTCCTCTACTCCCGAGTGAAAACATTATGAAGCCTCACTGGCGTATGATGACGCACTCCGCGTACAACTACTGTAATTAATTAGGCAGAGGAGATCTTATCTTGTGGCGAAATCATTTTGACTTTGACATGAGAAAGAATGGAAGAGAATGAGAAAATAAATTCGAAACCGCAAAAAAATTTATACGTTCATTTAAGATAAGCGTAGAGTTTCTTGAAATTGACTCCAAAGTAAAAAAATAGATGATACAAGTCAAGTATAGAAAATTACATTGATCACGTACCAAAAATTTGATTTTAATAGGAAATTTAATACATTAGATTAGAAAAGATAGCCATTGCACTAGGAATATTTGCATCAAAATTCGAATTTAAACTGCAAATTTAAGAAAAAACATGCGAAGGGATTTAATGAGGAATTTTATGAGGAAGATATAAGCCAGTATAAGATATATAAGCCAGATATAAAATATATCATCAACCCCTGCACAGGCTTACCTATTGATGTGACTGAAGTGTGCTCACGGCTTTCTCAAGCTTTCTGTCGCGATTTGTGGAAAGAGTCCCCAGTCATCGACATGCTTAATGTTAAATAAATCTAATATATCTCCTGAGCCCCGCACCCGCCGCGCTCTTCCAAATTTCCAGAGCCCAGCACCCGTCGTGCTCTCAGTAGCTCGGCCGAGTAATCTGAGCATCAGCATATCAATTGGCCTGCGATCCAGTTAATCCGGCAAAGCTCCGACGTTCAGTGATCCGACGCCCGGAAAAGTCAGAGAGGGTCACCCTCGGGTCGCTCTCGTGATTGAAGAGGAGCCGCGACAGCACGGCGAGGGAGGTTATCCTTCGAATTATTTCGGGCACCATGCACGTCCCAGGGCACACTGGTGTGCCGTTCTTGCACACGTGTCCTCTTTAGTCTTGTTTCTGCTTACATGCTAGTGATGATTTGTTGTGTGATGGTTGGAGTTGTGTGAAATAAGGGGGAAGGCGCTGTGGGGAGGTTTGGGGTAAAATTGTGTGCAATATATCAAATATATTAAAAACGATAAAAGTTCAATATTCACACTCTCCTTCCTCCAGCACAACCCACAGGGGACCAACATAATTTGTATCCGAATGCAATTTTACGTGAACAGTCGCTTATGTTTTATGGACTTGTGTGCGTGTTCGACATGGTTTTGAACGAAACAGTGAAAATTCTTGACCGAGCTGTATCAGTGGCATCGTTCCAACACTGGCACTGTGGACGCTACAGCGCTAAAATCTCCCTCACAAAAGAAGAACACTAGGTTTTAATTTTGAGATTTCTGACTTATTTTTCTACGATTGTATACACTTTGAATTGACTTTGCCCAATGAAGATACAAACAATCACCAATCAGAGAGTCCATCCTGCCTCCTAGCTGCCATGCCTGCGTGCTTGTTGGTGGCTGAGGTGGACGCAGCAGGCGAGTCGAGTCTTTCTTGGACCCGTGCTGCAATTCAGAGATGATTTACCTTCAAATTTCTGGGTATTCGATAAAATTTTATGGTGTGCCAGACAAAGATCAGCTAGAACTAGAGAAACGCTTCCGCCTATAAGAGCTCGATCAATTTGTGGCTACATCTTCTTTTTGAATACGAAAATGCTGTCTCTGGTACACAGTTCGAGGAGATCTGCAAAATTCTTCTATTGAACCCTGAGTATATACTAACGTCATCAGTAAATTTTGTACTTGAAATAATGTTAGCTTTTGCAATGGGGATGTTAGTGAACAGAGAGGTCACATCAAAGCTAGCCTTTATTAAATTTGCATTGTGAATGCTCGAAATTTCTTAGCAAAGAAAAATGAATTTTCAGTGCTATGTTCAATGTCAGTGAATGCCTTAGAAGCTAAACGAGAGATCTCGACAAATTAAAGTTGTTCTTCCTTATTCGTGCTTCAAATGGGATGGAGGGGTACATTCGCTTAATAAACTTTAGGTAGACCGTGCGAGATTCCCAGACGTGAACCTGGTGTACTTAATTTACTACCTACGTCCCATTTAACAACATTTTTCTTAGGAAGGAAATTAATGAATCTATAAACTTGATCATCACATTTAAAAATTTATTTTGTGAATTCATCCTAACTTTGCATAAATTCACTACAATCCATCAGAATATTGCCATTTATTATAAACAGGAATCTTTGTTCATGAGTACAATACCCTGGCCCCTGCACGGCTTCATCACCATAAGCTTGAGCACCTCGGATAAATTTGTCAACCTTTGAACAATTTCGTCATAGAAAATCCTCCTCGTAGACACAAAGTCGTAATAAAATAAAAATCCACTCCACAATGGTTAAGTGAATGGCACTGAATGAGTCGATAGATGCGCTACAAATTTTTTCTGTTCTTTAGGAATAAAACCACTCCTCGAAAGCTGAAAAATAGTCTGCATTATTCAATTTTACGGAGAAAAAGTAAATTTTAAACCATTTGCTGAAGATCTTGCCCTATTTCTGATTCAGTTAAAATGGGAATGAATAGTTAAAACTTTTTTTCAACGTTTAGAGCTATGAACGTTTTGTTAAACCTAGTCTAAGCAATTTACAGTCATTAGTCGTGCTGCCAACGTTTGGCTTACCACAACCAATTCCGTCTGTATAGGTTACACCATACAGACGAAATATTTTCATAGGTTATAGATTATAATCAAGCCCACATAGAGGGGGTATAGGTTAAGCAGTAGGCTAAGTTAGTTAGGTTGTCTATACAGTCTTTGGTACGAGGATTGGTGGCCCCAATGGGCACATTTAGTTTACTTCAGCTATAGGTAGGCCTTCCCTTCCCTTATATCTTTCGTGCTCATTTTATTTCCTTTAATTGCCACGCCTTATTCACTATCCCTTTTTTGTCTTTTCTTCCTCTTCATTCTTAATTTGATGTATCTATGCGCATGGGATCCTGTGCGAGAACAAACCTCGTACATATATTACATGTTTTCTACAGTTCATCTTAAATGGCTCCTTCTCTTTCGGTGAGAAATAATCCGAGTAATTGAACCTCTGTTGTTTATACTACTACTACTACTACTCCTATTTTTAGTCTATGTTCTTATACGATATCGTGGCTGTTATAATACATGCTAACGATTTTCTGTTTCTCCCGTTTCAGACACTGAAGATGAGTAGTGTACTCAAAACCTCTTCTTTTAATGAGCCTCTTTTATGGATCGACTATGTTTCTACCAGTCAGTATAATAAGCTTTATTTTAGCAATTCGTTTTTCAGCCACGAAGTTTAATCGTGAAATTTTCATCTGATAACCAAATTATATATTAACCTAAGCACTATCATATCGTATTCTACCGAGTAAACCATTTAATTCCCTTTTGATTGTATTTATTCACAATAAATTGTTCAGAAACCTATCTATGACATTGCTGTATGTCCACGCGACAATTACAGTAGCATAATCCTATGAAATACTGATGAGGTGGCCAGAGAGATCGGCCAAGCAATTAAACTACGGAAAAACTGCTTTTATTTTTCAGGAGAATTGTACCTCCCTTGAAACATAAATCTTTCTTCACTTGGTAGATTTTTTTTATCTTCGATTAACTTATCTGTTGCGAAGCGTGGGAGTATGTTTTTCCAGTGAAACTTCAGCTTTAGCTGCGTGAACGAGAGGGTATCAATTGTGATCAAGATCTGTAAATTAATTCGTCAGCATCTTCAATCTTGTAACGAATGAAGCGCTAGTACCTCAGCAATCGCAACACCACCAGCATCAGCAGCACCAGCAACAATAGTGGCAGCATCAACAGCAACAGCAGCAGCAACAACAGCAGCAACGACAGCACCACAGCGCCACACCAAACGCCTATCGATTGATGGAGCAGCGGCGGCAGACAGAAGCTGTTGACCTGCGCCTCTTGTGGTGGTATTGTGTGTTGCGTTGTGTGTTTTGTGTTGTGTTGTATTGTGTTGCGTTGTATCGGATTTTGTGTTGTGTAGTATTGTGTGTTGTGTTGAATTGTATGTTGTATTGTGTACTGTTCCTTTGTGGTACATCACGGGCACCTCGATAGCTCGCCTATGGCACCTCAGTAGCACCTCTATGGCACCTCAGTAGCACCTCTATGGNCACCCCGGTAGCACCTCTATGGCACCCCGGTAGCACCTCTATGGCACCTCGATAGCACCTCTATGGCACCTCGGTAGCACCTTGAGAGCACCTCTATGGCCCATTACGGGCACCTCACCGGCCCGTTCACTGCCGCTCTAGCGTGAATAAAACAAAGTGTCAGCGATTGAGGCAGTTGGCGAGACTATGTGGCGCTGTCAATCATTGCGCTAGCGGGCACTGCCCAGATGTAACCTCACGGCCCGTAAAACGGATACAGAGAATGGCGCTTTGAAGAACAACATTGAAAACAACGCGGGGAATGTTTCCTATTCTCGACTCGAAAGCGTCGTTCATCGCGGTGTGCAGCCGTTGCGTGCATTAATTAACCCTAAAAGGACCATCTGGTTTTTGGGATGAACGAAATATCGTGAAATCAGTCATCTACATCCTATGTACTTCTGTGCATAGTCCCCTTACTTGTACATATTGAACGAAACAATAAGAAAGTAAGAGTATACTGCTCTGTTTGTAATGACCATAGTTCTACAGAGTGGTCCTTATTTTCGTTAAATTGAGAACTGTCGCTTGTGTTTGAGGATCATGATCACCCCGCAGCTGAGTCCTGCGATATGGTCTATCCTCACCTCCACAGGGTGATAGAGAAGTGCCCCCTATTTATACAGTACATACCTATAGGTTTTTATTACACTGAAATTATTTTTCTAGTTTTTCTATGTACGCTTCATGATGTATGGGAATGAAATCTATGTTTTTCTTTTCTGTTCAGATTGATTATTTTGTTTGAAATTTGGAAGTGCTACAGTTCTTAGTGAAATTAACTGATGCGGATCCCAGGCGATTCGAGGAGCTGCGGTGAAAGATGACACTCATACTAACTGTTAAATAAAAAATAAAACTTCACGCTAGTCGTTGTAAGAGTTATCTATATGAAGTAAATTGTGAATTTTTAAAATTAAGGAGTTACTTTCCAATCAGCCTGAGCATTGATGATGCGGTAAAATGATCTCACACGTTTGATGGTTTAATAAAAGCGAAATAAAATGAAGGATGAACGGAAGTATTCTTGTTTTTAAATTAAATGTATGTAAAACGAAACCTTATTCTACCTTGTTTCGAGGAAAAGATAAGTGTTTTCATTCATTCTCCACTTTATTTTGCTTCTATTAAATCAACAAATGGGTGAGACCATCTTGACGCAACCCTGCATATAAATAATAGAAGTACGTACCCATCCTCTCCTTCGACGTTTACGTTTCTTAAGTTGTCGTTGCGACATCGTCTTGAATGAATGTAAGCTCTAATTTAATACTTCACACTTGAGAGCTTATCTTCGTTTGTATATGATTTGTACTATAGCAAAATTCGAGTCGGCATACTTCCAGAATGCTTGCATTAAAGATTTCAGGTACTGTATATTGCTTCTAATATTCATTTTTATCATTTTCCTGGGTAAGTTTTCAAACGAAAAAGTGCAATTATGAGACGAGCTTTTTGTTTGCTGTAGAAGTATGTATAAGCACGCTCGGGAACGGCTTATACCAAGAGCGGTCGAAGCAGCACGAGTAAACTCGTCTAAGCCATATTTTTGAATCGAAATTTGGACGAGTCCTCTCTTTTAAAACTGAGAAATACAAGTTGAATGAAAACGAGTGTACTTCGCAGGCTAAGAGTTGGTTTTTCTTGCGGGCGCTAAAGAGCGCGTGCTAATCGAGCTAATCTGCACACTAGCGTGCACACGGCGCTGCTATGCAAATGGCCACCTGGCCTCACAGATGGTCCGTCTCTCCATCTGCATCCTCGAGACTCCCTCTCACAGTTGGTGCCTGATCCAGCCGATTAAACGTCTTAAGCGTCGCATAGACGCCGAGGGCACGTCAATACTGCACTCTAATTACACACTGGCCGGGCGTACTCTGCTATAGTAAACAGGGATATGCAAAGCGAGTTTTGAATACGCTAGCAATGACAGTCGCCATTTCTTCGCACTCCTTCCCTAAACTCAGAAGGTCTGTGCCTTTAAGGGACCACTGTCGAGAATTATGGGCATATGAAACGATCCAGTTTACTCTTAAATTCTCATTGTTTCGTTCAAAACTAGGGTGAATCCGCGCGTAAGTGTATAAAATGTGAACGACTACTTCAGCGATATATGTTCATTTAAGAAATAGGTCGGTTTTCCCATGGCTCAACGCAGAGAGTTTTGAAAGGACATCTTGAAGCGAGAAAATGTTTGAAGGAATACGTGACCTGCTATTGGATGTGTCGTACGTTTCCATGAACACTGGACAAGATTGCAAATTACAATTGAAATGATGCAGTACTTTACACGTCATTTAGCATTCACACTATCACGTTCCCTACCACATATGACGTACATGTGCGTCATATGTGGTAGAAGCACTTTGCTAATATCAGCGCAACTGCTATTTAATTGTGCTTAATTGCTATCATTGGATGTGCTTCTAATAAATATGTGGGTCTTCGTTAATTATATATGTACAGGCTACAAGTGCTCATACTGTGTAAAATCAATGCAGTCAGAAAAATTACAATTTAAATGATTCTAAAAGGCAATAATGATGGCATGGAACAACGAAACTATCTTCAAAGGGGGCAGGGAGAGTGTAAAAGGGAGAGAATGTGACATGTTTTCTTACAATGTTCATGCATATAAGAGAATCGTGCCTGGTCAACTGATACATATATCTTGGAATACGTTCAATGTCAAAATAATCGAGGGAATCCTTGTAGCCGAACGAGAACTTGTAACATAAAAGTTCGGTTCAGTAGCGTCCTAGGAATGTACGGTGTCAGGAAATAAGTGAATGCTAAAGTAAAGTTCCGATCCAATCAAATTAATGATGAGATACTCATAATTCTCAGTCCATGTCGTATGTATTTGTATTTAGAACGATTTCGTTGGTCTCTCTTCAGTGGTTTTAGTTCGAGGCATTCGAAATAGGTATTCTTGAATCCAGGCTGCATATTTCTAACACATGGAGCACACGCACACATGGAGCTAAAAATTTTGAACTTGAATAAAAAGGCGTAAAATAAGAACTACATACATCGTGGACTGTCTGTGCCCTCTCTTCGCTCTGATTGCTTAGTTATCTGTCCTCGCAGCACGCAAAATAAGCTTTAATTTTCGTGTTAAGCCCTTCCAAACTCACTGAATTAGATTAAATCTGGTGGATATCCATGGCTTACAGTTCTCAAATAAATGCAAAAAACCTTTAACTTGAAAACCCGTGACATTCCCTCTAGCAGAACACCCAAAACTCTACCTCAAATCACTAGAGGTGCACTTGACATAATAAAGCACTCTGGTAGGAGTCACATCGCACTTCGATCGTTAACCGTAATTAATAATTCAAACTCCAATTCTAGAGGAGCAGCGATGTTCGGTCTTTATGAGGACTGTAAAATGTTAGGCGACGAAGCAAAGAGCGACAAGTTAAGAGCTATAAACGGAGCGTTGAATGTCACTCTTGTGAAGGTGCGGGACAGGGAAGCTGGAGCTATGAATCTCAGAGAACCGTGGGTGCCGTCCGTCTCATAGGAGCTGCGATCTGCCACCGACCGATCTTTAATGCGTGCACTTTAGTTCAGTTTCGAAGTAAAGAAATAGTGCATCTCAAATAAATGTATTCTTGTAAAAATTAGTACAGTGTTTTCGTTGGTGCACGCGTTTGATAATGAATAAGATATCCGAATAACTGTATTCTATCTGTAAACATTTGTGCATTGTATACGTTGGTGCACGCGTTTGCGAATAAATATTCAATCGCAAATGCTTCCTGGTAGGCAATAATTCAATACGAGGGCGATAAATTGCTTTATCAAGGTTGAAGGATTAAAAATGCAAACGCAAAAACTGAAGCTTTAAATTTCTACTCGTCGTGGTACACTGCGACATACTTGCGTTCCCACGGCAGGCGTTCCAAGGCGCATGTGGGTCTTCAGTGCTCTAAACCGTGCTAACAATTAGGGTTATTTTCGTCAGTGTTTCATTACTGCAGTCTGTGGCAATCAGAAATTCACACGTGCAGAGTTAGGCAAATCGCATGATGAGCTTGTTTTGCTCCACCAAATCCTTATCTTAATAATTATTTTAAATCCTTATCGTAATACTTATCTTAATAGTTAATCTTCACCAAAGAGGTGCAGCGAATAATTCTATGCCTTTCTTCAAGCAATTCTTGAATATTTGAAAAAAGTTACGCGAAAGATTGCTAAAGCGCGATGATCACATTGATGAACCGCAGTGTTGCCAACTGTGCTTGATGCTCGCAACTCGCTTTAAAGCACAATAC
The DNA here is from genome assembly GCA_014899125.1 of Orchestia grillus. NCBI lineage: Eukaryota > Metazoa > Arthropoda > Malacostraca > Amphipoda > Talitridae > Orchestia > Orchestia grillus. The sequence goes on along the minus strand of VOMN01096798.1, from coordinate 3,033 downwards.
ACACACGTAAAACCATACAAAAATCCTTCATCATCTACCATTTTATCTGGCAAATTTGACAAGATCGTACCAAGGTACAGAAAATAAGGAAAAGAGAACCGAGGCTCCTAGGAAGCGCCAAGTTTTCAGTTTTTGATTCGATGTAGTTTTTTAATTGGAATGCAGCTGACAAAAAGTGTTAAATAACCCTTTCCTCAGTTCGGAAGAGTTAACTCGGTTTTATCCTACTTAAATTTCTCAATTTTGAGCGAGCGAACTCGTCAATTGTTGGACTTAGAGCAAAACAGGAAAACCTTGACACAAGTTTACTCATCCTTCCTTGACCTCTCTCGGTATAAACCGACCATCCCTGAGTGTATTCATAAATCTCGAGCGAAGGAAGCCGTCTCATAATGAATGAAGTCGTCTCAAAATTGTACGTTTTTAGCAGAATTGAACGGAAAAGGGGTCAAATAAGAGGACAAACTTGGCTTGGCGTTGGCACGCTTCAAACATAACGCAACGAAATGCGTCGCTGTACGCGCGAGGTCGGTGGCCCAGCTAGTCTAGCGCGCTTCCCTTGGAACGACCGTATCACGCGTGCCTATTATGGTCATTGTGTGGACGATCACGTCCGGGCGTTCTGGCGAGCTTTATATAATGACCTAAGTGGGTCACATCGCCAATTTGTTAATGGTTTTGATGTAGCCGAGCCTTCAATAGAATGATGCTATCGAACTGCGCTTCAATTATTGATGGTCCAAGAAGGGCGGGATGGTCTCCGCAGTCGAGTTTCGCGGCCGCACCAGCGCCTGTATTAAGGAGCGACAGCGGAACTTTGTCGCCGACTTAAAGAACGTTTTCCTCGATTATGGTGCGTGCTTTTAAAATTCACTGAAAGGCAAGGGTGCAAGCGTTAATTTAGGCGGAGATTGAGTTACCATTAATCAATCCCTTAGTATGTGCGAATGGAGACGAAAAATGCAACGAGTGAGGTGACAATTGGGGCAAAGTTAAGATTTTTTGATAGAAAAATCCCAGATAGTAGGAATAACAGATAGTAGGAAGAGCATGTTCGCACACGGTCCACATTTTTAGATTTCAAGTACGTGATTGGGAGAATATAAGTTTCTGTTCGGCAATTCATATTTCGGGAACCAACGCCAAGATTGCACGTGGGAGATACGGACCAACTTCTGCATTATAAATATTTGCTACAATATATTACAGGCAAGGTGCTTATGATGGAGTTCGTTGTTACTATTTGATGAAAATATTTGGAAAACATTTTGATTTTAGCTCAAAATAGTAAAGGCGAGGATCAAAGGCATTCGAAATGAATTAATATTTAATGTATCTATTCCAGTCCGCATGATTTTTTCTCTTGTATCTCGTTATTTTAAATTGGCTCTCCGTTAGGAACTTGATATCGTCAAAATTATGTTACGGCTTTATATATACTTATGTACCCAAAATTCCTCTCCCAATTACTCGTGCAGATCTTTCACATTATGGTCCTACGAAAAGATAAGGTCAAATGAAAATGTGAGGGTGCTGAATAGAAGAGCTAGCACCAGCATAAGTGTGTCAGGAGTGAACTAACTTCTGGCCCCTTTACCTTTTCATTCGCGAATTATCGTGTAGCTTAATGTGGAATTATTCTACGCTAAGAATGCCTCATTTTACGAAATCGATCACTATATACTGATAAAGTGATAATTGACAGCATAACGTAGTGCCTCATCCCAGCTAAGAACTTTCTCTGTAACTGATCAGGATTTTCATGATCGAAGAAACAACGTCACAACTGTAGATACCTTGAAATAACTTTGAAGTTAACCTATCCTACATCCGCCTTGAAGCGGCTTACAATTAAAATACGAATTGGACTAACTATCTTGGTGGGCGCGAAATTCGTGCTTCGATATTTTCATGAGATTGTTTTTAGGATATTAATAGGGAAACACCAACGGGGTTATAGCTTATGTTTTTCAAGTTGAAACCCAGTTGAAGTTCACTTATTAAGTTCCTAACACAATGGAAACTGGGCGTCTCCTGTTCCCACTCATCAAGAAGATGGTTATATCGACGCACATCGATATATATACATAGCTTATTTTAAATACACTTGGTGCTTTAATGAAACTCTCCATTTCTTTATACTTATTTCTCAAACTGGCACGTTTATGCCTTCAACTCTCAGCAAATCAATCAAGCCCGGTAATGAGATTACCTACCGTAACTAAAGAGAAGATCTCAAGTAATGTACAACAGTGATCTTAATATCCTTATTTTCATATTTTCGTGTGTGTTTCTGACGTGCACATCCACGCCAGCGAAATGATGAATCAAATTCTTCGTGCACGAAGTGTGAAAATTAGAAGTTCAAATTATATACTCGGTACAACTTATTTGGCACTTAGAAGTTGAGGTTACACAGACTATCATCGAACATTTATCATCAGGTGCGGCGCTATGGTAAAAATAAACGCAAGCTACGTTAAGCATCAGATTAAATTACTGGAAATTAGTAAGAGTGAACAGAAGATTTGTCACCGTTTATTCCAGGAAATGTCCAGCGTTGCACGTACGACACTTACTTCCTACTAATTCGTCAACATCTGTGTTATTCTCCAGCGTAGGGGGGAATAACTTAACTTCAACCTCACGCTACACCTCCAACACAAGTATAGCAGGCTCCAACATGCTGCTCCAACGTTCCTGTACCACCTTCCCCTTCNCCTTCCATAACTTCCTCACCCACCATCTTCCTCCAACTGCCTTCTCTAACTTCCACCCTCACCTTCCGTTCCAACCTTCCTTCCTATTTTCCTTCCCCAAGTCCTCCCCACCCCCGTCTCCCCTTCTATCTCTGCTTTCCTTCCTCAACTTCCTCCCTTACCTTCCTTCCCCATCCTCATCCAACTTCCTGCTCCACCTTCCTCCTCCACCTTCTTCCCCAACTTTCTGGTCCACGTCTCTCCCCTCTTCTTCCCTTTCTTCTTCCTCGCCCACCTCCCACCTACTCCTCTCCCACCTTCCTTTCACACCTTT
>VOMN01096796.1:0-33375 GCA_014899125.1 Orchestia grillus | reverse complement strand
TCAATTTTATTTGACCCAACGAGTCACGTGTTGTCTAGTATGTTATATTGTTTTTACCATAAACGAAGACCGTGTTCTGTAAAATGTCACTGCTTAATTTTTTTGTAAGGAACTAAAAAGAGCGAGGGAGCGATTTACAGGCCCGAGCTGGAACCTGGGTGTACATGCATATTTCTCGTTCATTTATCCATGAGGGATGGAATATTGCTTTCTTTATCTGAGTTGCGTAATTTGAACTTCCTGGTTATTGCTAGCAGATCGATCACACTGTGATATTCTGACCATAGCAGTGAGTTTTAGAGTCCTCAGTCTCTCCCAAGTCTGACTGTACCAGCTTTCTCAGCTCTATTCTCCATCTGCTATGCGCCTTCCATTTGCGTGCCACCGTAAAACTTCCAGTCCTCGCCTTCTGTAGGACATCACAGAACTCAATTTTCAGACTTACTAGTCCGTTCCAGATCGTTGCGCTGATCATTAGGTAGGCCGTAATCAGCTGTATGGCTGCATCTGTCTCGGCTTTTTCAGTTAATCCCCTCTTAGCGTTGGCGGCTGATGTCATGTCGAGTATTGAAAATCGGTTGCACCTCGACTCTGACGAGCTGCTGACACGCCACGTCGCGTTGTCAGCGCCGACTTGCCGCCTGTCTCATGGATTTTCCCCGTACGGCATTGCTTGAGTGCAGGACCTGGCAATGTTTCATTGCTTGCCGTGATGCGATTTGGCTTACATTGCCCAAGTTTTTGGGTCATTTATAGCGTATTGGGTTATTCGATGCTGAGTGTTATGGACACCTTACTTTTCCAACGTTGCCGCCATTTTAAAATCATCTTGGCAACACATGGAAAGAACTTAATCATGGAATATTCAAACTAATCTATAAAAATGACGCTGCCTTCGCTCGTAAAGTTTTTAGAAATCTTCGTTATTACTTCACCGATGTTATTTGGATATCGTTGAAAATGCGATCACAGCTTCATTTGGAATTCAGAGCACGAGACATCCTCATTAATTTCTTAAGTCGAGCATCTAACGGACCTCCGTTCGAGACCAGTAAACACACCAAGGAGTACTTCGTTTAACAAACTCCGACCATTCCGCGCTCATCTTACCGCTGCTTCCTACATCAACTTGGCTCTTTATAACGCGTTGAAATAATTGCGACAGATTTATCTCTGGAATTTCCTAGTCAGAGCTGATTTCCTTACATGCCTCTTTACATTCAACTCTGTAAGAGGCCCCGTTGTCCCAAATTACATCGATATTTTCGTAGTAAACTCCCCTGGATATGCTCCAGTACATGTTGTGCTCTCACTTTGAGCAGAATAGGGCGAGTTTTTCCGGTACCAATCGCGAAGTGCGCTGCTGTGGCGCGCGGGGGTTCGTTGCATGACCGCAGGGGTCCGTCTCTTCAATTTGTTCTCTCTGACTCGTAAGAAGTGTAGGAAGTGCGAGTAACTGGTGAAGAGTGCATCTACCATCATTTTTTTCACTCTCAGAGTGCATTCGGAAGTTCCTGTGTGTTATTTTCAAAGAAGTACAAAAGTGGCAGGGGCTTAGCAACGTGATGCAGGGTGTCCCTCCAAAAACGGAATCCAAAATGAAAATAATATAACTCGAAAACAATTTACTCAATTTTTATTCTGGTTCGACTATATTCTTCGTTGAATACTTTTCAACAAATGCTATACATTTCGATCAAATGTCTTCAAATATATTTGCCCTGCAATTACGCTACTGAAGACTCACAGAAACATGGTTGCACAGGAAAGTTAGAGAATAAAATGTACCCACCAAAACTCAACTTTATTTCAAGTTTTAGAAAAGAAATCCTCACAACTGCTATGTAGTGAATAATTTTATGAAAAATATTGTGAACATGTTCTAGTGCTCAACAAAATACTGAAGAATTTAAAGAATCACTAACGAATTTAAAGTTCTAAAAAATGATCGTCAGTTAATCACACGAGTTGTTTCATGGATGCGATCAAGACCTCACAAGTCCGTGGACACAAATGGACGACTGGCGGAAGGAATTGGAGCTTAAAACGTATTCATGATATTTTTGATAAAATGATTTACTACGCGGACGAAGTAGCTGTAAGGAATTATTCTCTAAAACCTAAAATAAACTTGAATTGTGGCGTGCACATTTATTCTTTGACTTTCCTGGGCAAACATGGTTCTGAGAGCCTTCATTAGAGTAATATCAGGTAAATATTTTTGAGGTTATTTATCAAAACGTACAGCATATGTTGAAATGTGTTCATCGAAGAATATATTTGAACCAAAATCAAAAGGGCGGCCAATAGTTGTTGAATTATATTACTTAAATTTTTAGTTGCACTTTTCGTGGGATGCCCTTTGGTATTGCGATGGCTAAATGGAAGTGCATGCCAACTGACATCACCTGCTGTAAAAGTGCTTCGTTTAAAGTTAAATGTTAATTAGTATGAATGCAGGTATAACTGCATTTTCAAACGTGTAAAAGTTTCTAAAGTATACATACACATGCGCAATACAAATGTGTCGAGAAAATTTTTATGGCGTGTAAGCTGAGAGAATAATCAATTTCTACTAGGGAATGAATATAGGAAGATAATTTCCGGAAGTAATTGAATTTCAGTAAATGCTGCCCGACAACAGTTATTCAGACGCGTGAGAGCGCAAGGAGTATTAGTGACAGGATCTAACTCTGACCCATAATCCCTTGTCAGTTGGGTGCAGCTCGAGAGGATTTCGAGGATGACAAGGGGCTTCATTTTCGCACCGACTTTGGGTTCGTTTTCAAAGCGCTCGACTTGGCTGGATGAATTTACCCGCACTGCGTGTTCGCTGCACGGGACACGCTCACACTCCCTGCTTTTGGGGTAAATTAGCCAGGGTAATTTTGAATCAAAATATCTTTAAATAATGTAACATTGTTAAATTGTTTGTTTTAAATTGGTTAAATTGGTAATAAATTGTTTCAAATTGTTTCAATTTGCACTGCATTTGTGTCGTCGCTTTATTTTAGGGTTTTCATTTTTAATGATTTTTAACGAGCCATCTAATCGCTGTACCTTGCGGATTATTTTTTCTCTTACTAGAAATGTTGACGGTATTGTATTTAACGAAAGATAGATCGAACGTTTTTTGTCTTTAATAATAAATTTACCATGGAAATGTATATTTTTTGAATCAATTCCTTACCTGCTTGTTGCTTTGTTCACGATTTTATTTACTATAATTGGTTATAGCTACTTACAAATGTTCTACGACACGAAAAGCTCCAATGTGTGAACATTTTTCTACCCTGAAGTGGACGTCTGTCCGGAACCGATGGCGGTCGCTTCAGTTTGGGGCAACCGTGGCGTCAACAAAGAAAAAACGCATTAGATTTGTAATGAAGTTGTAGTGGCTGTGTGAAAATTCTGTACAGCTCTTACGCAGTTTGGTCCAACCGTGGGCTCTGGGGCCTTAAATACGGGCTCTCTGTGCTTAACTTGAATTATTTTGTGATCCTACTTGTCCGACTCCAAATGAAGCGTTTGAAGGGACGCAGAAAGTGTAGAACGATTTTTTGCATTTGAGCCTGAACTCAGCTAGTTCGTGTGAGAAAAGAAGTTTTTCATTAATTCGTCTGCATAAACGACACGTTTGCTTGACACGTATAGGGCCTGCTTTTTTTTACGATTCGCTATCCCAAATAATTTTTTTCACGAAGTGCATCGCCTCCTTTTTGATTTACGAATTCCTGGTAAAATTGATTCAATTCACATCGTCTCGCTTGCACAAATATACCTTCTAAGTCTGTTTCAAACCTTTACCGTTTTCCAGATTCATCACATCGCATTTATTTTAACCTAGTCGCACGATCCGTCGAAAATGACCGAACGTACAATACTTATGCTTAACATGAGTGATACTTTCCGAACGAAGCACGTTATGGATCACAAATGTACCGCATCATTTCCTTTCGGCTCAGATATTCATAATGAAACAGTTGTAGTTAAAATATTAGCATATCGTATTCTATCAAATAAAACATGTAATTTTTAAATAATGCGTTTAATGCCCTTTATATTACATTAATTTATTAAACAGCATGCAGTCTCCCACCTACGCCACTCCTGCTTGCCCGTGCGGCTCACCCCTATATTCATTTAAATACTGACATGCAAGAAGACCCTAACCTAACAGCTAACGAACTGTGTATTATTATATTGTAGAGTAGCATACTCACAATTCAGTCTCGAACCTTCATGCATTTTGCATAGTGAAACAAGTTTGCTGGTTATCATACGACCCTATATAATGTATCTTGATGTATGCACTGAGAACTTTATTCACCTAGGTAATTTATGCACGTTTGAAGATATCTCTACAATTGATGTGTTTTTATTTTTACGAGCTCTTACAGCCTCGAATTTTACTAGGATACATACGTTCATCAAAACATCCTAACAATTGAAAGATTTATGCCGGTCTGCTGTGCGCGGCGTAGTCCAGGTAAAGTACCCTGTAGATAATCCCTCTTTAGCTGTATTGTGACGACGGAACACATAAATACAGGATCAGGAGTAGTAGAAGCCATGTAATTGAGAGATTACACGGGCAGGTAATTGATACCTGGTAGTTAAAGGATTTCTTGTCATGGAGAGTGGGATTACCCTGTACTTCATTTCCCGGTCCCCAACATGGCCTTTTTCTGTCGGCTTTTCGAGGGATTTTTTTTTAATGCGCGCAATGTCTCTTCATTCATTGTAATCCATGAGGCCCTTCCGGCATTATTTTCGGGAATAATAATGCAGAGTAATGAATTAGCGTGCGGTCACAATTTTGAACCAAGGCAGGGACAATTACGCGCCCACTCAATTTCAAAATATGAAAAATAAGTTCAGCAAACAGATGTAAAGTTAAGCTTCTGTCGTGTGCAATAGCGGCACATTTCATTGAGAATTTTAAAATGTACTGTAACATTTTTCTTTTCAAAACTGGCGGATTTAAATTTACTCGGTGGAAATTCATTCAAAGATTCAATGTCATTTTGAATTCACTGAATGACTTCATTAATTGCAGGGCCGTACAAAACTGTCGAGCTATTCGTGTACACGCTCAAACTACCCCGCTGCCTGCGTAATGAAGCTTCACATTATTGAGCTCTGTATTAATCCTGGAAACTCGGGGTATTTCCTCGTTTATTCTTCAGAAGCGCTAAGTGCGGGCGCTGGCCAGTCATAATGCAATGAACGAGGTTTTGATTGCACCCGCAGATCGATGTTGCTCTCTCTCTCAGCGAGTTCTTTTTTACTCATTTTTAGTAATGGAGATTGATTTAGCATTCAATTTTCATCCGTTCAGTCCCATTGAAATGTGATGTCGGCATAGAATTGAACGCTCTATAATTATCATTAATGAAATCCGGACCATGTTAGTATTGGAAGTTTTGACCCGCTTCTAAGCCGCGATCCTCCATTCGTTCTGTGCGCAAAGGATGGAGCGAGTTAACGTTTTTCTAGCACTGACCGTTCACTCGTGTGTTGTGTCCGTGTTTAAATTGGAAAACAGCTGTCTTGTGTGCGTTTTCTTGTTTAGATTTCATTGTTTTTTAAGATTATCACGCAATGAAGAATGGATTCAGGTATTGAATTTTGTTGGGATAGTTATTTTTCTAATCAGTGGTATGCCGACCGTGCAAGCTTGTCAATTGAAAGAAAGAAAGAAAAATCGTTTATTCCAAAATAAGTCACAGACAGACCTTGTTCCACCGGTTTTTCAATTAGTAAAATTAAAGCCGCAAAATTAAGATGCAGAAAACGCGATGAAACTTCTATAGAGCTTGTCTTTAGGAATTTCTAATTATGACTCGAGCACCTGTGCACTACTGTAATTTCGAAAATTAATAAAATTCATGTAGCGCTATTTTTAGTACAAGAGTCTCATTCATTTGTGTGATTATTCGCCATTTTATTCTTTACATTGTTTGTAATTGAATAGATCGTGACCTTTGATTTGCAGGTCGAGCGAGTTGAAGTTCATTCAAATAATAGACCGAGCTGTCCATTTTTAATGCAACAGACTCCAGTTTGCGTGGTGCTGGTCGGTCCCCTCGTACTTGAGAATGGCCTCGAGCTCCATGCAGGAGAGCACTCTTCTCGTTTTAATGAAGAGATCGCAACAGCTGCGCCTCCAAGGGGCGTCGCTTGACAGAAATACCCGTCGTGCGCACTTACTGCGATCTAACTCGATGATGAAATCTGATAACTATACTAGATTTATTATTCACCAACGCTCATTCTTCAACGTATACGAGGCGTATGGGGTTGTAATTTATGTTTACGATTGAGCAGAAGCACTTCTGGATTGAATAAACTCTATTTCTATGGTCAAAACTTTCTGATGAGTTGTGAGACCGGTCAGTGGACTTCAGTCGTTACTGGGAGAACAAGTTCAGTTTCATTTCCACAGAGCCTCTATTTCCACTTCAATATGGTCATCCATAAACATCTCAAGTAAACGAATTTGTGTAACTGCCATACATAATAATCTTTGTATTTCGATCTACATAAACCACAATAGGGGATACTGCATGGAACCATCGTCTTGCCGGCGTTGTGAGCCGTGGGGCCCGAGTCTCCAGCCTGGCCGTGGGGCACAACTGCGGACGCACGCGACTCTGTTGCCCAGAGCTAGTTTATGTCATCCAAATCAAGACTGCAATGTGTTGGTTTATCTACACATTGTAAGAGGGCTGAGTGCTCTCACAGACAGCGCACGGTGTTGCAGTATGGCTGCAATTATGTACGTTAGATGCAATGACTAATGAATGGGTTATATTATAATTACTTTCACCTTACCTGATAGTTATTGTAGTGTCTGGCAACCTTCCGCTGGTTGAGAACAATTAAATTTGCGACCAACTGCATCGTTGCTGAAAAGTATCCTTTCCGTTAAAATTTGTTCGGTCATCTCTGGTTCGAAAGATATAAAGAAGGTCTCTTGCTATAATTTTCGGTAAATTATTCTTCATCGCCTCGTGCATTTGTACGTTAATTCGAATGATCAATCATAGCGAGGTGCTCTCGTAAACTTTTAATCGAAAATATTTACCCTGTATGGCTGACGAAAACGAGCCTGAATTATGTATATGTTTGATAGATTTTACCAATGGGTAAACATGTTTCACTCACCTCTGTTACTTACTTCCGTAAATCTGATCGCAAAGCATTTGATCGATGTCAAATCTTGACATAGAATTCGACATTGCATTTTAAAACCAATTTAGGTGAAGATAAAATTTCGTGACGACAGTGATGTCTTTCATTTTTTTAATTTTTTAACTGCATGTACAAGTTCCAGTTCAAAACCTACACGACAGAATTGAACTTTCAAATTATTTGTGTGTCCAAGCATGACGATGCCGAAAAGTATGGCTAACTTTATTTATTCCCAATTTATGGCGCATTTCACGGCAAAGCTGCGAGCTGTGCCCCTCAGAGCCGTTCGTAATTGGCGAGAACTGCCCCGGTTTTGCCAGTAATCTTCCCTGTGAGCTATAGACCTCGCCTTCTCCTTAGTATATATAAGGAAAATTGGAGCCAATCATGTGCTTTCGCGAGCTAGTGTGGTTAGGACTGCATAGCATTAGACTCTCTAAAATTGCACTTAATGAGACTCAGGGCATGATGGTATTTGTATATTGCCTCTTGGTCGCTAATGCTCATAATTATAGGCCATTAAGGGCTTTAAATAATCGCTCTTTTCTGGCTTACTAAACTGCTGCAGCAAGCCTAAGGTTTATGGTTGGGTAAAGCTTCTTTTGTAGAATAGAAAACATCATGATTTTTCTTAAGCGACCTTTCTCTTGAAACTTGCGTTGACTTTGAACTCGACTAGTATGTTAAATACTATTCTTTTCTGACAATAAATAACTTATACTAACCGTTAATATCGATACCAAGGAACAATGGTGATGTCATCAGCACCAAAGTGTCCCAAACAAAAAATGTATGTGATAACTCACGAACTACATCAACTAATTTCTTTATCGCTTTATTGTGCTGCCCATATGAAAGGCAGGATTTTTGAAATCCAAACCCCACATGACGTGGTGTTGGAAATACCTGTCTTCGTCGCACGCAGGAGTCCGTAGTCGCTGATGTGATGACCCACGCGAACGTTTGATATGAGAAACTTTCTTTCCAGCCTTTTTATCAATAGTTTATACAGCTTCCTTTACTTAAACATACTCTACTCTACTTCCTCTACTTAAATAAACACGATGGGCTGTTTTCGTTGACAAAATACAAATTTTAGTTTACTAGCTAAGTACGTATTTTACTGGCTTCAGCGCTAGTTCTATAATATTTCTGCTCTCTGCCAGTGTACTTAAAGATATTTTTATCGTGCATTATGAATTTATTGTTAACTATGCTTTATGGCGGGCACTCCTCGGCCGACTGCTCAATTGAGGCTTTGTGAAGCACCCATGCATATAATGACGTGCCCAGCGTCTGCTCTCATCGGTCGAGTACTTTTTCGCCCGATTCTTGTCCTCCGTCTTGTGATTGTGTTCTTTTGCTCGGGACGTGCACAACATTTCCCTCCAACATAACGAGTTCGAGTTAATTTTTTAGGAACATCCTTAAATGGTGAACTTGCGTATTGATAGTTCGTCTTCATTAATGGCGGATTTATAATATTCAAGTTTTGAAAAGTTCATGAATTTTCCTTGCACAAGCTCACAAATTTTCTTCAGCCCTGCGCATGTCTCGCTCTGATTGCCGGGTTTGATGTCGTTAACGTCAAGACTTAATATGAAGACATCCAAGTATGAAGACAACTCATCAATTAACTTTTTGCATAAATTTGTCTGAAGTTTTCGTTGAGAATTGCATAAGAAGAGCATTCTAAACAATCTATGCGATGCGTTTAGTTTCCCTGAATTTCCGTAGCTACACGGACTGCATGTGTGTATTTTTATATACAAACTGCAGCACACTACTGTTAGATGTACCGTTGTTAGGGAGTCTTATGAACTCCAGAAAAACTTTTAGGTCTTCTTACTTCAATAGTTTTGCAGATTGCGAGTCTTAAAAACTTGTCCTGTCAATCAGCGGAAGTTGTTGGTGGGGTTTTACCCTTTTGTTCATAAATGTTCTATTCTGAATTATCATCGAGAGAGCTCAAAATATCAAACATATTTTACGAAAATGGCTCGCCTCCATATCTTGATGAGCTCTTTCATCTAAAAAAAATTCGGCAGGAATTTTTCTTGGATTCGGTGTTTTTTTGAGGAACGGTCGTAAACTTGCGGTGAGCTGTAAGGGGCTCTGTGAAGGCAAAGTTACCTCAGTTAGCAGGGGTTATTTTCTGCTTTTAAATTCACGTGGCTGAGGAAGCCTCAATATAATTCAGAGAATGTGGCTGAACCGCGCCAAAATTTACATGTTATTGAAATACGGGCCAAGATTGCGCCGCCGTCCGCCTCCCTTGGCTGGGAAACATAAACGCTGTTTCTGCCTCACTCGGCTCGAGTTCGAGTCCATTTACTATGGGTAGGTATCAGTCGGCTCTGACAGGATTACATTGACTAGGGGCAATGCCAGATACTAGGTGACCTAGAGGAGTTGTTATACAATTATTTGTGATTCTGTGAGAGCATTGTGGGCTCCCTGGCGCACCGGTTAACGTGATAACCTCACAAGCTGGGACGTTAGGGTTCGACTCCCGGATCAGGCGCTGATTTTCACCTAACCACGACGTGCTTCCCTTGGAAAGAGAAGCTCAAACCTCACATCCCTCACGCGTCAGTAGTTATGAGGGATTATAAACCCAACGGTGAAACATGCTGGAATTAATAAGTGTACTTTTTCTGTCTCGGTCGGCTCTGACACGAGTTACTATATAGTGACCTATATAGTAACTATATGCTAGTTACTATGTATATAGTGACCTATAGGAGTTATTGTGCAATTATTTATGTTATAAATAATTTGTCTCGAGTACGATGATTAGATGTGTGCCTATCAGTTACTAGTGAAATATAAGGTTATTGTGTGATTATTTGTGATTCTGCAACACTATCGATACAGTTTTTGTAACCTAAAATGGTTATTCTAAAATTATTTCTGATTCAGACCAGTGCCAGTAGATTATAATAACTTTTCAGTCAATTATTTGATCATCACCTTAAATGTAAACGATTTTTAAGAACTGGTTATATGAAATGCTTGTAACAACAATAATACTAAACATGCCTCGGTTTCTTGTGCGTGAGCTGCGTTTTTAAACATTTAAATATATTTTTAGGTTATCATTGTGAAAGTGAAACTTTGGCTCCCTAAGTGTTCTGCGCGTGCAGGAAGAATGTATTTTTTAACATTTAACACGTTGATTCCGATTCTCCACACAGGTAAAATTACATGCCGACAAATATCTCTACTGTGAATTTAAAAATGAAGGATTTTAGTGTTACAAATTTGGTTACTCTATTAATTTTATTTCTAATCAGAACTAGCTTATTCGATTGATGAACACAAATTTGGAGAAAATTCGAAAATTTGTATTTATACATGATAGTGGTTTGGTTACATTAGGTTAGGTTAGATGATCGCGTGTACCATATATGACCCACTTCGGAGTCAACGTGTTGAATACCCATGTATGCTCGCATATTTAGAATATTGCAACACGCGCCTGTGACTCAATTTCACACGGCAAAGTTTTTTGGTGAATTGTCAATTTTTCATGACAATATACAAGAATTCTGCCCGTAAAAATTTCAAGTTATTTTTCAAATCGAAGAATGATGGTACATGATCTTGAATTTTTGCAATTAGTGTATAACTTCAGCCTAATGTGCGGTTAATGCCGTTCACGGTTCGAAAAAGCGATTCGCTTTTATGCCCGAGTTTCGTAGCCTGCTTCCAATGACTAAGTTTCTGTCAACTTGGTGTTCACGGAACATTACGCGCCTCAAAAATAAGCCTCACGTAGGAAAAAATATCAAATTTCATTCATAATTCAGCCGTATGGGAATTTCCGCTGGTATTTCTGAAGTTGGTTCAGCACGCGTGCATTCACCGTTGCACAGAATTTCTGTCTCGCCGGTGACCGCCGGGGTGATGATGTTTCAGGGTCAGTTCCGATGTTTGTGTAATGACGTTAACAATGGAGGCTCCTTTTTCCATTAGCATTGGAGACAACTTTTTGTAGTCTGGATTTTGCATATCAGGGCTTTTCCACCGACTACTTGCCGTACAATACGAGAGAGGAATCAATATTGTACCACTATGTAACTGGATTTATAAATTCGAAAAATGTGACAAGAGGAAAGAACTGTAGGTCTACTTGTACTGGTCCAAATTGTTAAAGTATTGAACATTACGCATCTTGATATTATTTGATTGAAAGTATGTCTAAGGATAGAATTCCAATTTTTCATTATAGGCCGTCCTCTAATTGTATTTCGGGAAATATCCGGGTAACTGGTGAGCGAATCAATAAGAGTGGATTGCAAAGTTTCGAGGTGATCTTAGAACATGCACAAAAAGCTCGCAACACCTATTGGTGGTAGTGATGACCCCGGTATTGGTAGACAAAAGTGATGTATCGGTGCAGGTATTGAGTGTATAGCGTTGGGCCAGGAAAAGTTTGTTGTAGAGAACACAAGTACAGTCCGAAGAAGTCCCAGTGTGACGTGACAGAGGGGAACTCTCTGGTGCTGTTGCGCTCTGCAGCACGAGACAGCCTGGCTCTAAGAGGCCGTGGAACTTGACTGGGGAAAGTTAGGAGTAACCTAAAAGTTATTGAACTCTTTCTAAGGGATTTTTACTATTTTAAAAAATTAACTTAATCCAAAAGCAGCTAGATCTATTTTGTTTATTTTCTGCTTCAGCGACTTCACAGCTGATCTGACTGAACTTCTACTATTCCTTCAGCGGTCCAGGGGAACAGCATCGAAGTGCATTAGGTTATTGCCATTAATATGAGGCACTTCTACGATCGAAAAAGTATAACAGAATATTCTTAACGCAGGTGAATATATTTTTCAAGGGACATAATGTCTAGTTCTAAACGATTAATAAACACATATGTTCAAAACCTAAAAGTTTAATGTTTTAAGTTTTTGTTTCAGTATGTTTAGGATGACTTTTAGTGACGGAATTCATAAGAACATAATAATGTCTGAAATAATCGAATGATTTTGAAAAACTGGAGAGCAACAGAACCTTGAGACTTACAAGTTTTGTTTCAAATGCTTTTTGAAGACGGTATTCTTCATGTGCGGAGGCTGTTCATTGTGGTACCAGTGAGTTCTGGTCCAATTCGCCTGATTTCTGTCACGATAAATGCCATGAGTTGGTGTAGATCTGTCGGCTTATCCCGGTAAACTCTTCACTTTAGGAATCCCCTGAAGATCCAATGATATAAAATAAAATTGGTGTGTATCAAAATTTCATTGGTGCTTAGTTTTTTTTTTTAATCTGTTCGTTGAAGGAGAAGTTGATGAAAATTATTTTTGGTCCCGTCATTAAAAAACACCCTATGTTATATTTGTACATTTGTAGAACTAAACTGTGTAGAAGATTTACGTGTAACTCTTGAACGATTGCCACGCACGTTATTTGGCATCGTAATTAGACGTATTTTCATGCACTGTTTCACTGTCGTTCACTCCGTTATGCACAGCCGACCGGCGTTGCGATATCCGGAGTTGTGGAACCTAACTCCCGTTTTGAGAAAGCTTAGTACCGCCGGAGTGCACGATTGGTCGCCAGTAAATACGTCTCCTGTTGCCCAGCACGGCGTGGAGTTGCAGTATTTCGCCGGCGACGCGCGCTTCGTTTCGTTTGATGGGTTTTGGCGGACACGTGAGGCCGAGTTTAGAGCGTTGTCTTATCTTTGTTTCTTGGTGGCGCAGATTACATGCCGTGCGACCTCAACTTGTGGCTTGTCTTTGTGATAGTACGCCAGTTTCGCATTGGAACTCTCCCGCAAAAGCGTAGCTTCACTGCTGAGTTCGCCATTGCAAGATCCGGGATTCGCTTGATGAAACTTGTATGAATACGTCGGTTCAGTTTCCTGTCTCGTCTCTTGGTTAGTAAAGCTCCGTGAAATTAGCTCCTAGCCCAGCTCGGAGCAACTGTATGCGTCCTGTATAATTCTGCGACTTAAGTCTAGAAAAAAAGAGGCATAACAGCATTGAATCAATGCGGCTTTGTGAGCTTGGAAACGTG
The DNA here is from genome assembly GCA_014899125.1 of Orchestia grillus. NCBI lineage: Eukaryota > Metazoa > Arthropoda > Malacostraca > Amphipoda > Talitridae > Orchestia > Orchestia grillus. The sequence goes on along the minus strand of VOMN01096796.1, from coordinate 20,154 downwards.
CCCTCCTGATGAGATCTTTCTCGTGTCGTATAGGGATCTTATCGCGCATAAACCTGTGAAAGTCCACCCTGCAGTCGACAGCTGCTCCTTTCGAGACGCTTCATCTTGGTCTTTTATTGCAAATGAGTCCGTTTTGTGGTTGCAGGCGTTTTGATGCCCGAGTTTTCGTCTAGGTTAAGTGCTGCTTAAAACTGCGAGTACTAAACCCGTTTCAACTTATTATTTGAATGTTTTTATTTCCCGAAGAGAAACCGAAGAAGGTTTTCTGCTTGTTTACGACCATACTAAGTGGTATCTTGAAATCATGCGTTACATTCTAGGTTTCTTCTGTTTGGCTCTTTTACCCAATATTATTTTCAATCTATCATGCCGTTATTACTTGATTATTTATTCAAAGGCTTAATTGAATAAAAGGAATGCCAGCGCGCTATCAATTCAAATACGTATTAGTTAATGTTTTATTACCTATTACAGCATTATAACGATTTCGTCACAGCGTATACCGATGCTCCCATCCGCTATTAAATAGTGCTTATGATATCTGATAATTTAGTTTTGGATCTTAAAATCAGAACTAAATAATGCACGGAGTCGAGCCTTGCCACGGAATGCTTCAATAATTTCAATATGTTAACGTTTACTTTTTTGTCATAGAATGCCGGTTTGCGTGAGGCCCGTGCACCGTTTCACTCATTTACCTTCACCGCTCACGGGTCCTTTTCTCCTCACCATTTCATGTGCACGTACAGACGCAGGAGCGCTTCACTGTGAACAGGGCGTGAATACGCGCCACTTAAAGCGTCAATGAGCAAACAAACGTAAGGTGTCAAAAGTGGCTCGTTCTGTCCTTGCGGCGAGGTACAGCTTAAACTGTTCATTCAACCTAATGCCGCTGCGAGCGTCTCAAATCTTGCTTCGTTAGCGCGTGAAACTTTGTGGAATTACTCGCTGTTTGTATGGGTTTCATGTGTACGTTTTGTTGAGATTGGTTTTGATGAGGAATCATTTCAATAATTCAGAGAACTTGGTCTCAGTTCTTGTTCAACATGCGACTGGTAGATCATGCATAAGAACGTGCATGTTCTTTCAGATCAGATGATTTTCATCATCGTTACAAACTTCATTCTATAAATACGTACGATTAGTTTCAATATTTTTTCCAATATCAAGCAAAGTACAGGAGTCATATTTCAGAAGTACTGGGCAAAGCCGCTTAGCTTATCTTTTTAAATTTTGGCACCCGAGACTCAATCCCTTCAAGCTGCTGCATTTCAGATAACTTGGACGTCTCTGACGAACGGTTAGCGCTATGACGTGTGTTCAGGGTGTTGTGGTGGGCTCACTGCAGCGTCTGCATTTGGTGTGCAGCGTTGCAATTCGATAAAACAATCGTTACAAAAAGCGTTCAAGTAATGTTACGTATTCGTAGAATGCACACTGGTTTTGACCCCGCTGTGATAAAACAATGAGAAAACTTTCCCTTGTAGTACCACTTAAGCGAGACATAAATTTTTCACAAATACGAGTAATAAAATTGATAGACGAATAATAAACAATTAATTTTTTTCACAGATGAGGGTAGAGATGTTAAATATGTTAGGTAATATTTCAAAAATCCGTAACTTACAAGAAAATTCATCCGGATTACTGAAAATCTGAACTTTGACGATTTTTTGTAAATTCGCGTGTAGGGATAAAATAACTCTGATAAAATAAACTTTACACATACAAATTACAAATGAAATAAAGATGAACACTCACTGAACATAAGCAAAACTAATCTTATTCTAATTTACGTTATTTTGACGTAAGCATTTTTCACCGAACATAATCCTCTACATTTCTGAATCCGGATTTTGGTTATGCAATTCGGACGCTATCCGGATATTTATGCAAATATCCGGCCCCACAAATTGCTTGAAGTTTCCGCGAAATTCAGATTAATGAAGTCCGGATTATCGGAAGCGTACTGTACTTGGATTTCTCGTAGGTAACGTTCATTATTATTTCCATGTTTTTATCAACTATACTATTCAGCTCAGAATTGTTTTGAAATTCTTCCAGTAGCGGGCAAACTAACTCTGATACTTGACTGATCTAACAAAGTTTAGGTATTACATGTGGCGAGCTCACTACTATTCTGCGTTTTATTCATCCACGTGCATTCCAAAATAGTTTACGGTCAATTTAAATTCACTTAATGAACATTTTACGTTGCCGAAAACTTTGGAAACGTTTGTTTTTTAATCTGAATTGCTAATCTCTTCTAAAGCAGGAATTTGGGTAAATGAACATTGGGTTATAAAAGCAATTCTACCCCGAGTCAGCCGTCGGCTCGTAGCATCCTGCGCGCAGACCTGAGAGCATGAGCAGGCTGGTGCGCTCTAATCGCGCTCGCATGGGCCGAGCTCAAAAATCTCCACCTTGAGGCTAATTTTGATTAATTCAGGCTTATGTCGCGATATTTCGCGAGCTTCTCGACCATAAATCTTTAGCGAAGTTCCTGGCCGGCGTCGGGGCTTGGCGGAGCCCTGTTCTATCCTAATGGTTGCACAAACCAGTTCAAACTCCACCTTTAATATCTTGTTAGAGGCGCCTTCACAGGAATGCATCTGACCACTAATTAATTTCCACGCCTGCCCCCTGCCATTAGGCTGAGCTGCAGGGCGTGAGGCCTCCGCTTGACACTGTCGACGCGAAATTATCACCGTCCCAACAACGACTTGCTTTTACAGATCACATCGCAGCTCAGTTCATCACTCGCGGCTGGCAGCGCCACCACGCGGGGCCGAGTGACGCGTCAATTGATTACAGGCAATAGTAGCACGTCACGGAGAAAGGACGAAAATCTAATAAATGCCAGTTGAATTGATTTATTGTCTACTGCGGTGCATTCCTTGAAATTCTTTTGATCGTTTATCACATGTTGCTTTTTAACCCTACAGTGCTTGCCGTGTGCGTCAGTAGATATATGAAAGTCCCCACTGGCACGCTGTCTGATTCAAATTTGATGGGGCGCTTGAGGGTTGAAACCGTCATTTCTTCTAACTACCTAGAGCTCAGTCTAGTACTCGAAAAAATATATATTTACTGTGGTTTTACTATCAGCTATTTTCTCGCAGAGATTGGTTGCTGGATTCTAGTAATTGGTTCTCATTTGGTCAAATCAAGTGGGGTCGCACCGTAATCTGTCTAATTCGCTTCGTCTTCGGTTTGCTCTACAAAATACAATCGTTAGAGTCAATTTAAGAACAATTTCAAATAATATTGGCTTTTCTTTGCTTCCCTAGATCGAATCCTGCTGCTATTTTGTAGTTTTATCATTATGTTTGGGTTGATTATTTTAATAAGGTGCAGAAGCATTTCGTTATCAGAAGGTAAAAAATGGCACACCTCTCGTGTGAATACAAAAACATACTGGATGACTTTATTATTTTACATTGCGCGTTGAAGAACGTACACTGGTTTACCTTCCTGATAGTTGAGGCCCGTGAGGATGAGGTTAGCCTGTCTATAAGAAGAGAATGTGATAGTTCAGTGTAATCTGACAGATCCAGGGAACCCTTCTGAAGAAAATGTTGTTGACTGTGTCCGCTTCCTGAGACGTTCTGTATTTGAAGGCTCTCTAATTTATCGGAAAAATTAAAGCAACTTGTGTCAAGCGAGTCCAATCGAAGTCAAATCTGGAGCAGTAATGCTCTTCACTTAATAAATATTCTTTCGATTGTAATATAGCCAAAGTTCATCGTCCAGTGAACCAAGGTAAGCCTCTGTTTTGGTATGGTAACGTCAAGTGTACCGTGCAAATGATCTAAAAAAGTTGTCCTTTGAAAGAATCAATAATCTGAAATCTATTAGTTTGGTAATAGGCAGGATTTTGCACGCTTTCAAGATCCAGCAATGCTAATGATCAATCGTTCACCTAAATTAGTTTTTCCTTCTGCATGCTTCTACCTAAGACACGTTCTCCCGGAGTGGCGTACTAAGTTCAATCTCGCATTGACAGTTGGTGGTTATTTTCAGTCTTTGAAATCCTGAAAGCCGTCGCTTTAATCTAATATTAATCTTTTATGTAAATGTTTAATTTAAAGAAATAATTTGATTCATTAAAAGCAAAGCTTCTTTCACTTGAAGCTGTACTCCATGGAGACGTGCTATTTACCTCTATTTACATTTGTGAGTAGTTGGCTTCGTTTGTCCGAGAATCAAAAGTAACCTACGGAGCTCATTTAACTTAAGTCTTGCTTGCCAACGCAAAAAGTGAGCTCTTCGGTCTCATACTGTTTCCTCATCCTATATAGTACTGGACAGGAGCAAAGCAATTCATGTATACAGGACATTGATAACGATGATTTACAAAGCGAGTCTCTGCGTCAATTTTCTTTGACGTGTGCGTCCATATGCCTCTGTAAGAATATTACACCAATCCGTACCAATTTATACTCCAAGGTTATATGTTTTGATCTCTGAAAATAAGCTACACTACAGTTTGTTTAGTTTTTAAGGCGCTGATGTTCATTTAGCATTGGGCAGGTCTTTAGTATGTCCTGGACAGATTTGCTAGACAATATTAGTAAGCCCAAAACGTTCGAATTTAATGGGTTGCGAATTTTTTTTTTCCTTTTTATTTCTTTGTGAATTTGTTTTGCATAGAGAACGACGTAAAAACATTAGCTTTTCTATAACAATGTCTACGAGGTAGAGTGACTGCAAAATAAGCATGCAGTAATAAATAATTTATGGTTAGCTCTCCGCTATGAACGGTTCAACTAATTGTTGTCGACCAAAAATTATGGTGCGCAGAAATATTGTTAAAAGAACTCGTGCTGACGAGGATGGTTAGTTCGCTGTGTAATGGTGGCTGTAGGGATTAATTTTGAATAAAGATTGAAGAATTCTTTCGCTGGAAAGTTAATGAATTCGTGTTCCTGCTCATCAAGCTCTTGATACCACGACTTTTTTGGCAAATTCTCATTACTTTTGCTGCGGAGGGCTTGAAAGTTTTAAAGTTTAAGTGGCCTGTACATCTAGGATGAAAGACAGGTAAATAATATTTCTCTGCTCGATCACTGAGATTCTAGAACCATTCAGAGTTTTCATTGTAACTGAGAAATCGAAAAATTTAAATTAAAATTATTGAGCTTTAAAAAATGTGCAATTTATCATGAATATAAAAATTGTGTCATGTACTGGTTTGTTTCTTTAAATAAATTCAGTAAAACGTGTTGTTTAAAAAAACATGACTTAAACGTTTCGATTACGCTTGATGAAATACATGAAAAATATTGGAAAATATTATAATTTTGGGTATATTGGCATTTGATTATCTGACCCGTATCTAACATGCATAAAGTTTTTGCATTTATGTGTAAAATTGGGAATGAGAATTCCAGTTTCCATCAGGATATGAATGAGCAATATACAATAACTTTCTCAGCATTTTCTCGACGGCAAGATGATAGAGCAATTTATTAGCTTAATTTAGGCTTGTCTTGCGCACAGATATTTAGAGATGAAATTACGAACGTGTATCCAGTATCGCACCAGAATACGAAACAAATGGGCCAATCGTGTTACTCATTTGCCTATTTTGAAAATTGAACTACATGTTCAGATTTGAAATGTATTTTACATGGGGCATCCCACGAAACGAAACCCAAATTAAAAATGTAATTCAAGAACTATTTCCTGCATTTTTATTCTCTTACGACCCTATTCTTCGTTGAACACTTTTCAACAAATGTTATACGGCTTAATAAAATATCTTCAAATATTTACCTGTAATTTCTTTACTGAAGGCTCTCAGAAACATGTTTGCTCAGGAAAGTCAAACGTAAAAATGTAGACGCCACAATTTAACTTTACCTCAAGTTTTAGAAAAAAAGTCCTTACAGCTACTACGAACACGTCTTAAATCATTTTATTAAAAATATCGTGAATATGTTTTAAGCTCCAATTCCTTCCGCCAGTCGTCCATTTGTGTCCACGAACTTTGGAGGTCTTGATCGCATCCATGAAACAACTCGTTTCGTTAGCTGTGGATCATTTTTTAGCACGTTGAATTTGTCGATCAAAAATTATGGTGCGCAAAAATGTTGAAAAAGCTCATGTTGACGTGGATGGTGCGTCTGGACTCAATTTTATCTGTGCATTTAGACTCATTTTTATTTTGTGTACTACCTTTGCATCTCGCTTTTGGGGCATTGAACTGGGAAAATCTTCTCCTACACTGGCTGTTCGAACGCTTGGTGGCACCGAGCATTTCACATTTCTTCTCATAGGTCACAGTTTGTGTAGAAGCCTAAGAAAAATGTGGTGCAACCATTACACACTTCAGGCTCGTTTCATAACATATCTTTTCTAACTGATGGTCATCAACAAATAGCTTGAATGCTTCAATCGGAGTGAAACTGATGGAATGTTTTTGACTGAGTCAGCTACAAATGTTGTATCAAATGTTTACTCTTATTTTTCTCTCCACCATAAGTCGCGTGACATCTTCACTCTGTGCTGGCATCTGCTCGGGAGCCGTTCTGGCTCCGTCTCCGGTAACCATAGCGCAGGGTTCCTCATTGCCTACGTCATCGTCAAAAATCCTGTCCACTATTTCGACATTGCGAATGGGTTCTTTTCATCCTTCTATTGAGTACGACGCAGCTCGTCATAATTGGAAGGAACGGCTCTGCCAGCGCCTTGAGTGTGGCACTCTCTCTTATCTAGATCTTTACTCGTCTTGTTTTTTTTAAATACAACGAATTTAGATATATTTTGTGATTTATCTGCCAATTGATTAAATGATATACATATTTATCAATAGCAAATCATTGCTGAGAAGTTGCACCACAATATCAGTACGACGAACACACCGTAATGAAGCGTTCTAACAAGTGCGCCTCAGGACTTGGCGGGAACCAAAGTTCCCTGGAGTACTGACGGGATCTCAGACTTCTAAAAACATAACTATCCCTATTGATAAAATGATATGAATTTTAAGCGGAAAATAGAGTCGTGCGATCTATAAAAACCTTATCTTAAAAATCATTCAAAAACCCCTTGGTTATGTTCATATAAATTAAATTAAATGATAAAAATTTTACGTGGATAAAATAGTGCTCCCCTCCTTCTACAATGACTGCCATTTACCTCTGAGTCGTAAACAAACTGAGACAGAGCTTCCAGATAATGCAAAAGATACTCACATAAATATAGATGATCACGACATGTTCTCACTACCGTACGTGCGTTAGTATCATTGTTATAATCAAAATTGTGGACCGGGAATTAGAGTTCCCGTCAGACTAAGGGTTAAAGAACTTGCTACTTTAAATCTATGAGTTTTATTTTCGACAGAAGATGTTTTGTATTTACAAAAACCCAGTATCGGTTCAATGGCTGGGTAGGATTTAACTTCAACAAAAAATGAGGTAAGTCGATATTCATTTGAAGCGCGAAGCTCAGCTCGACTTAATTGAACCGAGGCGCGTCCAGGCCCGGAGTGTGAGACTGGATAATTTTTATGTTACAAAATATACAGACATTGTGGTCAGGGACCGGTCCGTGCTGCACTTGGACTTGCGGACTAACATACAGTAATGAGCGCCCTCGCTTGACGAGTGTGCTCTAATATCGATTCAAATAATTATCTCAAAAGTAAAATGCCTCTCAGGCAACTAATTCTTTTATTTAATGAAATTGAAACTGGCTGACTGTGAGTTAAAAATCGCTGATCTTTCCTAGAGATACTGTCATTGCTTGTAAAATGTTAGCTAGCTAATTACACTGTTTGAAATTTTACTGGGTCATTAGAAACCCCAATGTTAATAACAATTGAGATGTTGAAGTTTTCATTCGTTTATACAGAATTAGTTATGTAAAATGGCAATGTCGTTCGTTCAGAGTGTTTTCTGATCAATCGAATTTGTCCATGAGATTGAATATTTTCCATCTGTCTGCAGCCATTTTTGAAGCCTTTCAAATTAATTTGTTATCGCATGTGATTATCCTGCACTAATAAATGGTTTTAATTTGGCAGCTAATTATTAGTCAGACTGTGTGAAATGAACTCTCGTGGACCACCATGCTCATTCCTTCATTTGAAATTATTTCTTCTTTATTAGTTTGTGAAACCTGCTGGTAAAATTGTAAAATGTCCTCATTCAAAAATTTTGTGAAATTTTGCTTCTCACTGACCCCTCGTTGATGAGCTCTTTTGTAGATTCATTTGTGCGGAGCAGTTTATCTTCCATTTAATTTACTTTCTGCCAGAAATAACAAACAGAGTATTTTTCGAGCAACTGATGACAGTACTCGTACTTACAGCCCGCTCGACCCCGATACCTCTTCACGGGAGGGGTGGCAGGTGTCCGTCTCCTTCGAAACTTTGATCGTTGTTGGTCACATTTATCTTGAGTTCGTGCCAAGCTTTTGTGCATGAGCCTTCTTTCATCAAAAAATTATATTGCTCAGTTTCCAACGGTGAAATTTTGTAAAACTGTTGGCAACATCGACATGTGCATTAGTGCAACTTTTGAATCAGCTGTGCGAAGTAGTAAAACTAGAGCAACGCCATTGTTTGAAGAGCGTGTCACGCTTAATTTTACACCTAGCAAGTTTACAGTTAAAACACAGCCGTATTGGCCTAAATGACCAGAAAAGGCTAAGTTTGTATCTAATTCAGTTAACTGTGTATGTGTAAGAAATATAGCTGCTACTTTGGGGCGTGAACTCCGTACTGTGAAGGAGTATCTCAGCATTCTTGATGCCAAGGTCGAAAGAAAAGACGAGGGAAAGTACAGGATCTTGGCGAAACGCGGTATGTCCAGAGCGAAGCGGGAAATATGGAGGAACCCTCATTCAACAAGCAAGAATACCTTTGAGAATGTTGCACTAGGCCATGTATCGAGAAAAACTCAATATCGAGTGCTGAGAAGTGTGACAAGACACGTTATGCCCCATGTGAGACCCCTTCTGAAGCAGATACATAAAGACTCTCGACTTAAATCGGACATGCATTTAATTGAATTTTAAAACATTCCTCTTCACTGATGGGATGCGTGCTATTTCCGACGGATATAATGGGTAGAGCATAGTTAGAGTTCCAGAAAGGGCTACCTGCTCCCAACGTCTTCGTCGTCAAGAAAGAGGAGGAGGCGTTATATTATGGGCATGAATTGTTGGCAATGAATAGTTGCGTTCTTTTTAGAATCCCTGATGGTGTAAAACTGACTGTAGCTGCCTATGTCGACTTCCGAAAGCAGATGGTTGTTCCGTGGTTCCGGACGAGGTCTCTTGCCTACAAAAAGACGCTGGTTTTTATGCATGACAATTCCCAGTCACACGCTGCAAAAGTTACATTAGAATATTTGAAGACTCTATGGCTCAAAGATGGTCGCCTGATGAAATGGCCAGCGTGTTCTTTTGACCTGATCGCTATTGAGAACCTGTGGTCACTGCTTAATTAAGAAAAGTGTTTACCACGCGGGATTGGGAATACTGAATTAATTTTTCACAAAGGGTCGCTTTTGGATGGACTTTAAACTTGTGCTAAAGGTATTACAGCAAATATATTGAAAATTTGACGAAATCCATAGACAGAAGTTTCCTGGCTATTGTTGAAGCAAGTGGCGAGTACATTCATCAATAATATGTTTCCCGTAAATTCCGCTGAAAAGCTTTAGTCTTAAAATGGTTAAAATGTTTATACCTTATTTCAATATCTTCAGTAAATATCAAAATTTTGAAAATCCTGTATTCAGTTGACTTTTCATATCGGTGCACAAAATTGTGTCATAGTTAAAATTCAACTAAACTAAATAAATTTAAAAATCTTCATATTGAACTGATCGGTGTAAAACTTTTACGTAAGAGTTAAAACCTTACGTTGAAGCGACTCCCAAAATTTGGCAATGACTGATTCACTTTTGAGTTGACGGTTAAGAAAAAACTCTCCGGCACGGAAGCTTGGCACGAACTGTACGCTTTCATCACACCGAAATGGCGGCGTGCTCCATGTGATGCATTTGCACCTCGATTTGATGTTCAAATTTCTAACATACGTGGACCAATTTATTAAATGGTGTAATTCATTCGTATGCATGTATTATTCACTATTATATTGCTACCATCGGATCGAAAATAATCCTCCAATTTGTTGAAAAGTAAACTATTCTTTCTTATCCAGTAGTAGCCTTCCCAGTCAGACTTTTGCCCAGCCCCGTCGATAAATTTATGAAGTAATTGATAAAAATACTTGTGAGTCAGAAATGATGCATAATTATACATGCTGTGGCGGAAAAGCTGAACTGAGTTGTATCCATATTTTAATTGTAGCATTTTCATTTTAGAAATTACTCGTAAACCTTTCAATTCTAATAGAATTAATTTCCTTCCTTATTATGGGTGGCAACTTAATTATTATGAAAAGGAATAATTTTGTAAGACCATCTTGCCAAGCTACTGTACTGTTTCAGTACAGTCGTGCAGCGGTTCCGCTCCCGGCCTACAATTCATTCTTGTATTTCTCGTAAATTTACCGCAAGCTTTATTGGCAGCGTGGATTAATACCCTTCCTAAGCTTGCCCCAAACCGGCTACCGCTGTCATGATTTACTGCAAGAGCTGGGTACCAAATTACATGTTTTTCATGGTCTCGTGGGCTGCCTTAAAAGAGAGCCTTCCGAAGATCTTATCGCTCCTTGTGGGTTTAATCTGACGAGGTCGCGCAAGTGCTCTACGATAAAATCCAGAGATGCTAACGGTTGTGACCTCAAATGCGGCCGCCTTTTGCTTTTATATGCACAATCTGCGCTGTATTGTTAAGGAACTCGCTTTTGTGCAATTGTGGCGACTTTAGGGTTCTATTCAATTGAATGTTCCAACTTCAGTTGGTTACAAGGTGGGATTTGGGGTGGCAATGTTGTTTGCAGGATTATGATGAGTAAATATTTTTTTCATTTTGAAGTCGCTCTGTGTTTCTAATACGTGCACTTATTGACCCAGCTGAAAAGTTTCTTATTAAATCTGAGAAATATTTAGTCAGGCCCTACCAGGCTTCGCACAACGGTACGCCATTCGTGCCGATTTATCCCATTTGCCCGACGGTATGCTTCCTTAGCGTAGCGAGTTTCTGAATACAGCTTTTATCGAAAGAAACTAATCATTGGTTCACATCACCGCTTGTTGTAAGTCCCATGTCAAAATAACCGGAGGCAAAATGGGTTCGACCATCAAAACAACTCTGTTTTGACGTTTTCTAGTTGGTATAGCCTGTGTTCTAAAAGCTTCCGGCACTTCCCCGGACATGAATTCATATTGCCGCTTTCTTTTTCTCAACATTTCACGTGGTCATGCGAAGAAGAATCTAAAGATTGATGATTTGTTAACGCTGAGTTTGAAAGCTGGTGCACGTAAAGCCTTTCGAGAGCGGTCGATGTCCCGTCCAAAAATGCCTCGAAAAACTCAGAAAACTCTGAGTTCTTGAACCGCCATCGATTGCAGTGCGAGTGGCATGCGATGTTCCCGGGTGAGATGCCTCCTCTTATCCGCGTCAGCGGAATTAGATGTCACTGTTTCCGGCGAAACGGAATCGTCAATGTTTATTTTAGCAATGAGTTCTCTTTCTGAGACACTCAAAAGACCAGGAAAATTCGTTGTGCGCTGGTTGTCAAATGTGCGCTGAAATTGTTATTGTAAGACTCGGATCTATGTACGTACCTTTTATTGCTGCATGCAATTCCTTGGTTCTGGAGAAGCGAATGGGAATAAAATGTTATAACACATTTTTTGGCCTTGTTCCTAATGTTTGTCAGTCTTGATTTGCCGGCCGTGGATCAACGAAGGTCAGTTCGTGTTTTACTCTGCTACATAAATACTTAACTTTGGGATTTCGAACAATTTTAATCTGTGGTTCATCTGCATCTAATAGTTAACTCTAGTGGTTCGTAACTTCATTCAGTCAACATAAATTTCCTACCTCGGGAAGGGATAAATAGAAATGTGTTTAAAAACTCCTGAAATGTGTACACTTGGTGTGCCATCCACTGGCGCGTACTCGTGTCTCCTGGACCAAAGCAATCATGTACCAGAAAAGTTCCACGGAAGAAAATGTTTTCACCCTATAGCTTCCCATAGCAGTTGATAAATATTAAAGTAATATGTTCGATAATGGAAGTTAATTCTTGATCAACAATAAGAAGATCACTAGAGTATTCAAACTTCCCCCAGTGAGCAGTGGGATTCGTGTCGTGCGCCCCAGCACGGCGCTATCTCGCGTGGTATGCTGATGCCCCTCCGATCCTGGTGACAGCGGAAGCTCTTGACCCAGCGTCGTTACTGGCGGTGCTGACGGCGTTCGTATTCGTTCGTATTGAAGGTTGGAGAACCTTGAGGCCCTAGCTTGCTTCAGTGGAGTATCCTCGCAACTCGCAGTGGAGTCGGCAGCGTTGGTCGCGAGCTGGAGTGTGCAGAGGGCGTGGGTACATGACACTTGTTCCATTCATCTCTGCACTCAAGATCCCTTGCACCAATTATGAAGGATCTAAAAACTGATCTATTGCAATTTTGTTGGAATAAAGTTTCTTTCCTCTCTTTTTCCTTTGTCTCTCATGCAGGGATGCTGTCGATGCACTTTAGGACATCTTTCACGATAATCTTCTACTTTCTCTTCCGTTATATTTTTGTGAGATGTGGTAGATCGTGAGCTGTGCCTCATGTTGCTGGCTGTGCCTCATATTGCTGGCTGTGCATCATATTGCTGGTTGTGCCACAAATTGCCGGCTGTGCTTCATATTGCTGGTTGTGCCTCAAATTGCCAGCTGTGCTTCATATTGCTGGTTGTGCCTCATGTTGCCGGCTGTGGTAAATACAGAGCTGATTCTCGTTTTACCAGTTCTGCAGTACAGAGCGGACTGTGCCTTTTATCACCAGCTGTGCAGTGCAAACCTTACTGCACCTTACATTGCTACCTGTGTAGTACAGAGCGGATTGTGGCTCTTATCGCCAGCTGTGCAGTACAGAGCGGGCTGTGGCTCTTACCGCCAGCTGTGCAGTACAGAGCGGGCTGTGGCTCTTATCGCCAGCTGTGCAGTACAGAGCAGGCTGTACCCTACATTGCCACCTGTGCAGTACAGAGCGGGCTGTAATTTCAGCAGTGCTACAACTATGCCGTGCCATCGGAACTGAATACTCCTGCTACGTCAAACTTCAGAGCTCCTGTGTGACTACCGCTTGAAGTGATGAGCTGTCTTGTGGTCAGTGAGAAATTCAACACCGCGTCTTCAAATGTGAATTGGGAATCGTTTTCGTGCACTATGTGTTCTGGGTCTAAAAATGTGCTGTAAATTGCGAAACCCACGAAGTTAAACGATTTCTTCAACTCGGAGGGTAAACCTTCCATAATAACCGCTTGTCCAGTCATGCTCGTTAAATTCCGGTAAACTGGTCTATTTTGTTTTAGGTACATTTTGTCGTTTTTCCACCGACGGAACTGGCGATGACCTTAATATAGAAATAATTTCCCGATTTCTCCTTCTCTTGCACGTTCGGAACGAGGATGGATGTTCCCTCCTGTGGTGTGATAATTAAGAGCTAGTTTCGCCCAAGCGACGTCGTCTGAAACCTGCTGTGTAACGCCCGTGTTGTGGCACTTGATGTGAGCTAATGAGTAGCTAAGGTGTAAATTACTGCGTCCAGAGTTTCGCTAAAAAATTTTACAAGAACGGAAACGATCGACAAACCCATTTTATATCGGTATAATATGTTTACTCATCTTAACTTGTATTTACAGTCAAAATTGAGTGACCAATTCAAGTAACACTAAATTTTAAATATTTCTTGGTAACCTTTTACGGACCAAATTATTTCAAAGATAAGTTTACGTATGCTTGAACGAAAAATTAGTTGTAGTCTTATGTATATATGCAATATGGTTGCATTTAGCTTTTTACAAATAGCTAGCATCATCCTTACATGATTGGATTTTGAAATTCATACGAATGGTAAAAGGTAAAATTAGGGATTGATGAATGAAAAATTTCTATTGCGTATTCAATTTTATTAGAACTCAGATGGGCTATGTAACTCTCACTATCTCGTGGATATGCATATGTGCTGCAGATTCAGCTGCATTTGAACTAAAACATTCTCATTGATTTTAAATACCATCACATTCTCAGGTTAGGAATGTTGAGGAAATCGACTTGTAAGCAAGTGTTACAGAACATACGAATCATAATAATCCTGTTATAATATAATTATACAAATCACTTACGTACTCACCTGGATGCGATGCACGTCAGCAGAGCTTCAAGTTTACCTCTAAATTCTTCTTCGATTTGCAAATAAAGAACCACATTTGTGCAAGCCTTAATTCGCTGTAACATCGACAGATGTCGTTATTAATGAAAGGTTTTAGGCGCTGGTGCGTTGTCAGCATGCATTACATGGTGCCGCATGATGTGTTCCCGAACTATAATTGATCATAAAATAGTTTTTAAATTTCGCTCGATTAAATATCATATTTACTATCATGAGACCAAGTAAACCATTAATGCGTTGATCTTGTTCATTATAAATATTGAATAAATACCTTGACACAAATTATAACGGTGCTGTGGTGGCGGTGCGGGGGGTTTGGCCGTGCTGCCCCGTCAGGCACTCGACTCGCGGGCCTGGCGTGCTGGAGGTCCCCCAGTTGCCAGCCGCTCTGTGTTCTGTTTTTTTTTTCAAAATACTCCAGANACTCCAGATTTCATTTTCACAGCTCCGTGAGGCAGCCGTGGTACAATTCTTCATGGAAGGTTTTCGCAAATTTTCTATTTGTCCAAACGGCCAGAGTCCAAAAAGGCAAGTGTCGTAATTGCTATTATACAAATGATAGCAAAAATTTGCTGAGTCACGCTGGCGGTGAGGGTGGCTGCAGTCGAGTTTTGCCATCCGTGTCAGCAAAGAGTATATGTGTTGAATTAATTGAGGTTTTGTTACTTCTATTACTTATTAAAGTTTAGGTTAGTTGCGTTTGTCTATCGTATGAAATGGGGACTGGCGACCTCAGGAGGACAGTAATAGGATACCACAGTTCTTAAAGGGCCTTCGGGACTTCTGTCTTTCGCGCCCACTTCAGTTTTCCCAATTTTCAAACGCTCTCCATTATTTCTTATTTCTCTTTTCTTCTTCATTCTAAATTTACTGTACTATATACTGGGGATCACGTGTGGGAACACGCCTTGTTCATAGATTCCCCGCTTTATACAGTCCATACTAAATGGTCCCTTCTCACTTGGTGCGACGTCGTCCAAGTTACTGAAGCGCTTCCCTCTATACCGCGTTTATTACTTATTAGTTTTATATCTTTGTCTTTCTTTTCTGTTGGAGTAAAGGGTAAATTTTCACTGCTTTTCAGTCATCATATATTGACTTTTCAGGTTTTTATTATATTCGCTAATTTGCTAATTTATCCTTTTCATTACTTAGAGCTTTAAAACTTCTACAGGAAAAATGCATTTAAAGAGAGTTTACTTACTCGGTTCCCTGTGTAATCCCTCGAATTTTGAAATTACCATCATACTAATTGCTCGTAAGATCGTTTTTTCCGTATTTTGTGGCTAAAAAATTCCTCGCGCGATGCCTCGCGCGATGCCTCGCGCCTAATCGATTCCTCGATTAGGTTCACTATTAAATACATACACTGTATTAAGTCTAGGCTCGAAGTGGAATAACTTGATGCTATTGTTTTCCATTGATGAGATCATGTGACGAGTCTTGACGGAAGAGCTGCTTTTCATCAGCTACTGAAGCGGATTCAAGCGCTGAATTTATTAGTAAGGCTTGCCATAACGTGTCTGCTTCAATGAGAGTTCCCGTACGTCGAAATAGAAGCAAGGCTAGTGCAGTGTTAGCGATCATTATCATTTATTTCTTATTGCATCTGTCCGCTTACGTGCATTGTAATAGCATATTATTAGGCTTTTGCGCGTGCTATGTGCGTCAAATCGTCGCTGTTGGATTTTTTCTGGTAGTAATGAGTTTCCAAGAAAACACCTTGCTCGGAGATTGCTCCTATAAAAAGTCAATTGCAACTCGATTGTTTTGTGCATCACCAATTTATGCGAAATTATGGAATACTTTCTTTACGAGTCCTTTGTCTTTTTGATGATGAGCGCCTCAATGTTATACCTTTGTTTTATCTCGATCAAGCGGTGTCTAATGATTGAGATATCCGCGGAGTACCTGCTTTAACGCCCATCGTGTTTGCAAAATTGCTTATTACACTAAGTTTCCATGCAAATATAAGCCCTGCTCAATTCAGATAACTGCGGGCAATAGAATAAAATTGAGTGCAAGGTCCTAACTCTTACTTCACAAAACCTGCGGGGCCTGCATGTGTCTGGCAGAACTACAGGTTTTACGAAGTGCTTCGAGATCGCCTTTTCGTGTTCGCCAGACGTAGGGAACTTCAGCAAAGCTACACTTTTATTTGAAGTGCTTAGTGGTTATAGCTTCGAAATGAGGGGCTCTTTAATAGTGATGGCAACTCTCGGACGTTTGGCGCGCTACTTTTCAAGATCTTATCGTCGAAAGCGTCTGACGTAAACACTTGCGCATGACACAGGTTACTAATGGTCTGGTAGGAATCCAGAACATGAACGCCTTTCGTATATAATTTTGCCTCTCGAATTCTCTGTTTACAATGGACGTGCTGAAAATAATCCCTCAGTCAATGAAGGGCTTTTCAATAACTCATATGCATTTATGTTACATATTTCATCACTTACTTTGCATTAAAAATCGCCCAGTATGTAGCGTTCGCCCCTGCCTCGCGAGCTACCCTCGTAAATTATCATGACCAATTCTTATCCATGTTGTTGCTCTGAGCAATATGCACTCTCGTTCTTTAACATGAGAGGCGGGGGTATAATTGGTTGCGGTTTTGTGTCCGTGCCCCTGTTTGTTTTTTGTTTGACACACGAAATTTATGAACGCCTTTAAACGAATTCTTGGTCGTAATCACTTCTCTTGAGCTAAAGCTTTCTTTTCCTTACTTGTAAGCTTAAAATGAATTTTTACAAACGGAATTAACAGCACAAAAGTACAGCGGATAAAATTTTATCGCGTCTTCTAGATCATAAATGACAAAAAGGTAATAAACACAGAACTTTCAATGAACACTTAATGAAGTCTGCGCATGACTTTATATCTGCAATTGCATACTTTGAGGACTTGGGGTTTTACCGTGTACGTCATCTGCTGAGTGAACTAAATGGTTGATCAAAATCTATTTCAGCTTTCATTCGATGGTTGTAAGAGCTCTTTGTTTCATTGATGTCGCATCTGGCCAAAGTATCTGGTTAACAATTTTCGGTACATTTATCTCTGACTACGCGTCTGCTTAGTTGTGTCTTGAAAGCGCGTATACCGTCACTAAATACTTTTTGAAACTTGCTGGATCCAAATCCTATGTAATGTATCTTGTGTACCAGACTGAAACCGCACGTCATCCGTGGAAATGAGAATTCTCATGTTGACAATTAGGCCAGCATCAGATATGTACGTATGGCAGGGATCTGAGAATTAATAGAACAAATACCCGTGCGTGGGAAGGGCGGTTCTTACTAATTGGACGAGCTCGACAGGAATAAACCCGTACAAAAGAGAAGAACTAGGCACTTGTGAGGGAGGATTCGTCTAGTTCATTAGGGATTCAGCGAGATTGTGTGCTCAGGAGGTCCCCAGTACTACTGTGGTCACTGACCAAACATTCAAATGAACTGACGTTGGTCGAGCGGGCTGCGAGACCCACTCTAAATTTAGACAACTCTCTGACTACTTTTTGGCTTTTGTCTTTTCAGTTGTAGAAACTTGTCAGATTTTACCTGTCACTTTTGGGCTAACATCAATTGGAACAGCTTTAGAGATAATTCTTGAATCTGTGCTTTAGGAATTTATTTTTACTGTTATCATTTTCGTTTGTGTGCAAGAAGTTCTGAAAGGCTTAAATATTGGAAGAATTTATTACTGTTTAACAACTGAATGATGAGACCTTTTTGTAATGGTTTCGGAGTTTTTATTAGTTAGCCTTTTCACGTTATGAAAAAATTAATTCAGAGGGCTCATTGCATTATCCTCAACCTCCTTTGTACGGAAATATGCCCTATTTATAATGCCCATGAGTTCATTTCTAAAATACGAATATAATACGGACCACACGCCTAATTCTAAGACTTTCACTCACTCTAATTAATGTGGTACTTTCATGATGTGAAATTTTTTCGTGGTCATTTAGTCGAGGTTTTTGCGTGTGATCGAACTTCTCATGTGTTGTCGGCCCGAGAACCTGGAAGCGTCCGGCCATGTAGGGTGTACTCATTATGCTTGCCCCTTAAGGCGCCCAGCAGCTGCTTGGTTCTGTGGTATAATGTTGCAGAGTTAATGATCCCCTTCATAAGGATGCGGAGGGTCATCTCACGAGTGCATCCTGCACCGAGACTGAGAGAGGAAATCTGTGCTGTTTAGGCTTAACCACCAAGTGGCTGGCCGCTGTTGTGCCCATTTTTCTATCTATAGCGAAATGAATGCTCCATGAGGGGGCTCTTATAGCGTCATGATCTGCAACATCATGAGGCTGCGGCGTTTGAGGAGCTGCATTGGGGCAGGTGTCGTGCTGCGTTTCTCATCAGCAGCTACCAGCAGCCCATTGTGACCCTCTTGTGCACGATGAAAGGCAAACATCAGAAAAATCTTGATGGACGCCTTTATGCACGATCCTCTGATGCAGATTATCAAATTGAGAAACGTCTTCTCAATTTAGTAGTGACCGTTTGTCCTTGTGGAGTTTTAATTTATACATGTGGAGCGCTAGCGTGTACCGCATATGGTAAGTTGTAACTATCTGTATAGCTTACATTCCAAATGCCTAGTTTTCACTTTGTGTGTGGGGAAAATTTAATATGACAATTCTATTATACGCACAATGCTTTCTTTTTCTTGGTGTTAATGAAAGTTGTATGAACACTGTCTGTGTGTAGTTGTCAGTTGTAACAAAATAAAATTTCGAGCTGAGATTAACTGTCATGGGATCTAGCATCTGAAATTATGTTTGCCCGCTGTAGCCATAATTGTAGTTTACAGTGCTATTTATAAATGTATAAAAATCCTGATCGAAATGTTCCTTCAAGATTGTTTTTTTATGCCCCGCTTCTTCTCGAAGACACCTTTTTATCAGGGATGTGTTTTGCGGCAGATATTGGAGGGTTGTATGAGGACTTTTTGAGAAGATACCATAATTTTCTTATTTCCTTCACCAAGTGGAAACGCTTACGTATGTAGAAGTGACACGTGAGTATCAAGAAGATCGAAGTCCATGATCTGGTAGTGCATCATGTATAAGGTGCTAAGGAGTTGATCGGTGTATTCAATAGGTTCAGTGTACGAACTAGGGTAAAATAATTGGAAGGTCTCGATGTACTTAACGATTGACAAATGCAATTCATGTTTTAAGAATCGGTTGAAGGGTATGATAGTCTTTGGTTCACCTCATTGCGGCAGCATCACAGAAAGCTTGGACCAGTTCGAGAACGAAATATCAAGCATTCCCTGTGAGTTCAGCTCCAGCGTCCTAACTCCACTCTGTTGAGTAGGCCTCACCTATTTAATGAAGTCACTTAGGCCACATTTGCCTCCAATGTGCCTATGTTTATTGATTTTAATACTAGCTGGTAGATATGTTTGTTTTTGCTCTTGTGGGGAATTTTTCTGCATCGTTTCAATACTGTTGTTTCTTTTCTTTGTTTTCAGATTTTAACTATCCAGTCTGAATTTGCGAGAAAGAATAAATGAAATTTTTAGCTGTTCGAGCATTGAAGTATTTCTATTTGTAGGCATTCATTCTCTGGGAGAGTAACCCGTCATTCTACAGACAATGATGATTCATGATGACTTAAATGTTGAATGAATTAGGTACTTTTGACAAATGAATCATCGAGCCGTTTTTTCATAAATATTTATTTCTGAGAATTTAGAAACATTTTTTAGAAACATTTATTTACCACAAGTAATTTACATCAGATGCAGGTTCAATCAAATAAGGAATGACGAAGAACCGGGGTCAGGACATATACCACCTGTGGGCCCGAATACGCTACAAGGCTTCTAGGGCAACCTA
>VOMN01096794.1:0-15466 GCA_014899125.1 Orchestia grillus | reverse complement strand
TTACATGTATATGTACGCTTAGCATAAGGTCCTGTAGGATGCTCTAGAAGTCATAAATTTATTCGGGCCTATAAGTGGCTATGTATAAAAAATTGTCCATTATAATGCTATGAGAAATCCATGTTCGTAACATCTTTTTTTTGGTGTAATGCTTCTGGTAATAAATTGTTCCAAATTGTTTCAACCTTGCTTAAATTCTTACCGTTAGTCTACAAGCCTTGTATACCAAAGCCAGGAATCTCGGACCTTTTTTATACCCTGCTGAAGATATAAATCAAAGAGTGCTGTTCAGCTGCCCTGGTGCTGATCATGCTGCAAATTACTGAAATAATACCTTTCATTGTCGTGTGTCCTTCGAACCCCATCCGAATCCCACAGTTTAATTACGTAAAGAAAACTTTACCATTGAAAATCCCCCAAAAAACACACGTTACAACACGAAAATTGTACGGAAACAATTGAAGTTTTCATACCATGGCACTTAGTGTCAGAGTAAAAGTTATATTTACGTCTACTGCACCTACAGATCATATCTCCGGCAGCAAGTCAAGAAGTTTCTCCAAAAAAGATATGAAATATTAGTCTGCACCTACCAGTAGAAAGAATTATGTCTCATTTTTATTTTATTTTTTAATGTTTCATTTTTTATTTCAGCATATCATTCTCGCTCGGTGTAAAGTCTCCCCTTATGCTTCGCCCATAAATTTATTATAATAGCTAGTCTAATGATTGCACTCGTAATTTGTGAGCAACTGACTTGCTGTTTTCTGATACTTCCTTATATTTGAACATGATTTAGGGTAATTTTTATTGGTTTCCTTGCCCCACTTTAAATTTAGCGTTTTATCAACTTGAATTATTTACTTAGTTAAATTATTTATATAGACATGATGACCGGTCATGAGGAAATATTTGCTAATATCGACCCATATATCAATTTCCGAACGGGAACAATAATAGAATATGAATCAATTTTAATATTTCTCAATTTAATTATTTTGTAATGACAAATTGAAATGACTTTTCTATTTAGTGCTTCCGTAGGTCTCTCCATTCAAAAATGAATGGAGCAAATTGTCGGATTGGAGAATTGAGTCGTAATTTTGACAGTATAGCTTCACTGAAAGCTGGCAAGTTAATTCTTCAAACAATGTGATTCATATGCAAAATTTTATTAGGGACCATTCACTACGGAAAAATGGAAAGAGTCATCGAGGCGTTACCACTAATAACTCTAAACAGATGTATTCTAAAGTCATCCCAAGTGTAACTGTAACCATGACCATATCAAAACTTTATCCATAGAGTTTTTTAAAATAATAAATGCATCGTTCTAGGAACTATCTATGAACTACTTCAAC
Source organism: Orchestia grillus (assembly GCA_014899125.1). Taxonomy (NCBI): domain Eukaryota; kingdom Metazoa; phylum Arthropoda; class Malacostraca; order Amphipoda; family Talitridae; genus Orchestia; species Orchestia grillus. The sequence continues at coordinate 14,105 of VOMN01096794.1, read as the reverse complement.
CTGACAGGTATCTCTCTTGAAAGATGTCAGTGTTATTATATAATTGTTCAACAATTCACTATACAATGACATTGAAATCTGTGATGATTTTTTCAATAATCTAGTTAAACATGAAAACTGCAACCAAACCTCAATTTTTTAAAAGAACTTCACTCTAAATCCTTACCTCCATTAATCACCCAGTATACTCGGGTCTCGTCATGCTCCGCCGCCTTACTTGCCATGGTATTATTGGCAAACTCTACTGATTTCTTCTCAGGAGTGGTAACTTCCGATTTATGCGATCTTTTCCAGCAGTTTTGCGTTAATGAGAATATTTTTAAAGCTCATAAAATAGAGCGGGCTGATACTTATCAATACCGATATAAATATGTTTTTATATATTACGATAATGTTTATTAAGTAGTATATATTTATATATATTAAGGTTGTGTTTCAACATATGTCAATACTAATCAATACCGTAATATATATGCATATATATATATATATNTATTCAATATTGATAAGTATTATTGATATATGTTTAAATAAAAAAATGTGTGATATGGTAACGGGCTGAATTCTTTCACCATGATTAATAAACAAATAATCGATGTCACTAACATTGACAGTACTCTTTTCAATGTGACTGGTATTATAAGCTCTGTTTATAATCAATGTTTTCTTATTGCTACTCGCACAATCACACAAAAAAAAACAGACAAAAAACCTTTGGAAACCCAAAATTTGTCATTATCCCCAAAAACAAATGGACAATTGTCCACAAAAAACAGTGTCGTTCTTTACTTCTTGAAGGTAAAATACTATCAACTGTACATAACAGATTCAAAAATTATGCTACAATTTAAAAAACAATATCAAAGAAAACTAACATTACTTTCAGATTTTTCCAATTTAAAAATAACATTACTAAAAGCTTGGCGCCTACTGAATTCTGTACACCGACCCAAAAACATACAACAAAGTGGAATATATTGTTCAAGACAATGTTAGTATCACGAACAAAAGAAAGCAGGAAACCTTTTTAAAACTTTTTTGTAAAATTTAAATATTTATGATTACATTGCTACTAATGCAACTAATCGCCTTAGATATATGGAACACGGATGAAAATAACTCATTTTTCTGTACGTCTTTTAACCTTTACGATATGACAACATAAACAAACAACTTGAAATTGATATCACCTGGATAAAATTACACCCCGCAAAGGTATGTATTAATACCTGATACCTAGCTGATTTAAAATCTCCGGGCTTTTCAGACACGTAATACATTACGATTCTATTTCTCAAGGTATCTTTTCGTACTCTCTTAAAGTCGCTCGAGTGACTCCCATCCACGGGTATGTCGTCCATGTCATCCATCCTGTATCGAACAGCTCTGAGGTGCAACTTACACAAGATTATGAATTCATAAAGCTAACACACAAATGACTTTACGTCACAACTTGCAATGAAACTATAGCACAATGAAATACGAAACGTTAACTCCCTTGTTAATAAATTTACCTACAATTTTGAAGCAAATATAACGGTTAGTCAAATCGGTTAGTGTTACATAGAAAAACAAAAAATAATACGCATTAGTCATCATCGATAAATCTTTACATGGATAAATTTTATACTAAAATATTACTTTTAATTGATATTAATGAGCGAGGCGTCGTACGATATGATTGACAGACGAGGGAAAATTTCGGAACCTTCTTAAAGACTCAGTGGGAAGATGAATGCCCTTTCCCACTAACATGAGAGGGTTAAAAAATACATGTAAAGTCGATTACAAAATTTACTCTTAGGAAGTCAATAGATATTTAAACAAAAAAAAAAATTATTGATTTTTACGTGGCGTGTTATGACAGACATGATTCGGGTATGAAAAAAAGATAATTAATAATAGGCAACACTTTGTTCAGACATCACAAATAATGAAGATACACGAATTTGCCACAAACGTTCTCCGTTGTTTCAAGAGAGTATAAATTTTCCACCCTCTCTTACACACAAAACACGTTTCACACCGCCCACCACAATACAGCTATCCAACTGACCACTTAAATTTACCACCCTTTTAACACCCAAAACACGCATCAATGTATCTTTTATAATTTTTGTATAATAAATCTTTAAAATGGTAAAATGACTTTTGGACCACCATATACGAGTATATGTGTAGAAGTGAACAGGCATGAACGCCGGTAGTGTTGTGTGTTAGAGTAACTCTAAAACTTCTTCCCGTTTTAAATCAATTCCTAAATTAAAAAACGGAAAGAATATTTCAGCTACCGTAGTATCAACCCCCAATAATACCGTAAATATGGCGCAAGTTTTTGCCAAGTAAAAGCAGTTTAAAGAAGACCTAGTTGTGGATAAAAATACCTAATTATTTGGGTTTTATTGAGTGTAAACGAAAGCATGTGGTAAAGCATGCAGAAGATCTTATTTACAAATCGAGCAAAAGTATTTAAGAATTTACCAAACGAATGAGCAAACATAAATCAATTTTCATAAGGAAGGCTAAAACAAGTATCACTTTGGTTTTTGAGACATTTTCAACATCTGCAGGTGGTACTCATTCTATTCGCCACATCATAACGGCTCCTGTAAGACTACCACAAGATGCATTAACTTGTATGTATGTTGTGAACCTTATTGCAACCGGACGAGGAAGTAAGAAGAAAAATTATGAAAAAGTGCAAGTCATTCTGTCAGACTAAATCAACAAACTTCCTCTGAACTAACTGCAACAATGGCATCGCCAACTCTTGCATCCATCGACGTAAGACGAAGTGGCATACAGCTATTCTCGGAAAACATCGAAGTTTGATTTAAGTTTGCACGACACATCCACCCTCCTCTACCGAAAGCATTCATACTTAAAGTCCATCTATGTGCACAATCTGGGGTTATGAATGTGTACATATAAATATTTTTCAATTCATTATTGCATCATTAGGGAACATTTTTGTACTGTTATGATTTAGATAACATTCTCTATTTTATATTTAAATTCAAAATTCTCCAATATGGCAGTCATAGGCACACTCCACACTTCCCAATATCCAAGTTACTCACGTTCGTGACAGTCCCATTGTCAGCAGTACAGAAGGGCTGGCCAGTAGCAGAGTGAATTATAATTATTCAAGGGCGTCGTGTGCAAAACGGCGTGCGACCTATGTGATTATGTTACCCTCATCACCTTCCTTTCCTACTTCGACTGTGAGTCCGCAAGAACAAGCAAGATGTATAAAAGAAGCCTTCTACCTTCATCGGGTAGCAAGGTCCCCTTCCTTTGTCAACAATGGCGATTAATACAAGAAGATCGACTCATCAACAGTCAACATTGAGAGATCACCATCTACATCGGGCAAAGCGAACATTAAAAGAAGCTCGCCTCATCAACATTCAACGTCATTCAGAATTGCCATCGACGTCTTATTGGGCGTGAAATACAAGACCACCATATTAACATTCAACATCGAGAACGCCAAGAGAAACAACGGTGCTAAGTTTTGTGCAACGCGCACAACCTTATACCCAATTTTCCGGCGTTCCACCAGCACTAGGCCTCTTGAGATCTGAGTCATTTCGAGTTTAGATCTCTTATCCGCGTTACTTGTCATATTATGACTTTGTAGTGCTGACTGACACGTCTAAAATGTTGTGCTATCAGGCAACTTTCTTTGTTATAAAATATATGTAACATAGAAACTATCTGTCGACTTATATCCTTTGTGCGCGTAAAAGTAGTAAGGTATTGAAAAACCTCATCTAATTAGAGTTCCTCATTAACGAGACCTAATTTCAGTTCATCAATTATGTTCTTAAAATTTGCCATCGTGCGATTTAAGTATCGCGTATTAATATTAGTATTGCACTACTAATGCTTTGCCTTGAGAATAACTGCTCATTCCTCCTTGCTAAATAACACGTATAAAAAATTATAACGCTACCGAATTCTTCAATAAAGAAATAATAAATTGACGAAACATCAATTTACATCTATATCAACACACACATCACGACATGTAAAGGAATACGTCGAGTGAAGTCAAGTGCCTGTGTTGTGGACCCTGTTGCTACCGGAGAAGGAAGTAAAAAGAAAAGAATATATATATACATATATATATACATATATATATATATACATACAAGAATATATATATACATATATATATACATATACAGGAATTTTATTCCGTCGATCGCAACATGCAAAATTCTTTTTGATTAACTACAAAAAAGGAATCTCCAACGCCGCCTTCAAAAGCTACGGATCCCACATTCCTAGACCTGAGGCGACGTGGAGTAAAACTTCACTCCGAAAACATCCAAGTTTTCCAAACGATATTTCCACCCTCTTCACCGAAAGCATTCGTTCTCAAAGTCCAACTATGTGCATAATCTAGGTGTTATATAGATATAAATTTATTATTTATCTTATTTGGGGTTATTTTATATGGCTATGATTTAGATAACAACATCCATTTTACATTTAAAATCTAGAATTATCCGGTATACCGGTCAAAGGCACACTTCAGGAGTCGCCATACATAGCTTATACAGGTTCGTTACAGTCCCATCGTGCTGAGTACAAAAGGGCTGGTCACTACTTAATAGCGTAACATGCGAGACTGTGCATGGCCTACTGGGTCTCGGACCCACCCTCATCACCCTCCTCACCTACTTCAACTGTAAGTCAGCAACAACATCCAAGATGGACTTCTACCTCCATCGGGCCGCAAGGTCCCTCTTCTTCAACGGAGGAGTTAAATATAAGAAGACCGCCTCATCAACATTCAGCATCCATATTCGAAAAATCCCAATCTACATCGTACAAAACAAACAAAAAAAAACGCTTTATCAACATTTTACCTTTACGCGAACGCCAAGAAAAACATCGGCAGCTATGTTCTGCCTAACTCTTCCAAGGGCTCATGTAATATGAAGGCGCTCCACCAGGGCAGAGCAGCCCGACACCCGAGCCTCGTATTCGACGAGATTCAGACAATCACTGGAGCCCGGCGTGAATATACAGTAGAAGTTTTATTTTATAGACGGTTGTGAACCTGGCCACATCTGCACATGTAAATCAGTTGAGTAGCTTGGTTTTACATGTGGTCTTTTGTATTTTGATAAGTGACAGCACCCGAAAGTAAAGTATGAATCAAATACGTTAATTATATTTTAATCTTGTGACATGATTGCACCTCGCTAGCACTTCACGTGTTTTAGAAATTTAGTTATCTCGATGGGAATCTTAGGACCTAACGATTGAATAAATTTAAAGTCTAGGGCTCTCAGCAACGTTACCTAAGTCATGATATAATGAAAGTAATTAAAAAAGTTATGAGAAACATCTTCTTCCATAAAATTTTAATAAAACCAAAGCTTTGGAGCGTACACGTCACCCATCTTCAGTAGGAAATTCTAAAAAGAAAAACACAAATTTATTACAGAACAGTTCAATACAATATTTTAAAAATATAACAAGAGATAACTTAGAAATCAACCTGATAAATTAAAAAGCTAAACAAGTACATAATAGAAAGCTCCCATCGACTCATATAGTCGTGTATTTAAAAACAGTGTAAGGCGTTGAAAAACATCATCTAATTAGAGTTTCTCATTACGAAACTTAATTGTTAATTTGATTTTATTCTCATAATTTGTCATCAGACGATTAAATATGAATCAATCAATATTCCCAAGATTCCCTTGCCTTAATTAGGATTCCCTTCCTAATACCTTACCTTAAAAATGACCGATCGTGTCTCCTTGCTGAATAGCAAGCATAAAAAAATACGACGCTACCAATTTCTTTTAAAAATGAAATAATTGACGCATTGAATATCGATCAATATCTATACGAACATCACCATTACCACAAATACTGGCAGCGGTGTAGGATCCCAACACCTGCACCATTTCCTCTCACACGGAATGGGTAGCCGAGAGCTCTGAAGAATTCACAGTTCTAACGAGAAATAAATATGCAAGTAAAGCCATACCATTACAACAGTTTCTCGACCCGTCACTCATACAGCAGCCAAGAACAAAGACATACGTCTGCAGGTGACGGACGACACCCATAATAGCTTGTGCTATGAGACTTCATAGCTAGCGATGGCTTATTCCCACTGAGTCCCTTTCTTTCATGTCCCCATCAGCCCACCATCCTCGCGCGACGAATTGGAGCTGTGGCCCCAAGAGGGTACGTGAAGGTGGTCCTGCTCATCGGGGTGGTGTCAACCACAATCATTCACTAGCATCCTCTTCTCGCTACTATCTCTTGCACGCAGCTTCACCTCCTCCACGGACGGATTTTTGCCTCTGAATGCACCTCTCGCCTCATCCTACTTACTACGTTTGGGCCTACTTCTCCTCTACCAACGGCAATTGATTCACTAATTCCCTTCACCACCTGATATTCATTCTCGCCACATGCTCAAACCCCCGCAGGACTTTTTGATCAGCGTTACTTAGTAGCTCTCTAACAATGCCATTTCTTTTACGTACCTCTTGTTTTAAACCTATCTATTCCTGTAACTCCAAGCATACTTCTCAAGCTCCTTATTAAAACGTTCAACCTTTTCCCGTCTCACATTCTCATTCCCCTTGTTCCCGTACCATCTAAACACTTTTGAAACTGCATCGCTTTCATACACCTTGTAAACTGGAATTTGTTCAGGCCCCACGTCCAATGCCACACTGATGTGGCACGATTTCAGGAATGTATATTTCATCTTCCTTTCCCAAGGAAAAAACTGCGCCCAAAGGCATCGAACTGGAAACTTTTCGACTAGGAGGCGAGCACGTTATCGTCTTTACAGTACTATGGAGCAGAGTTCATAGATTTCTCTTAACTTCCCCACTGAAATTTTTGCACTGCAACACCTCTCTTAATTCTTCTACACTTGATAACCTTACCCCAATCTACAGGTCATATCATCTTCAATCACATTCGTTCAGACACAAGTGTGATTTAAGAAGAGGAAGAAATTGTGTGGATCAGATCGTTGCACTGCGTCAGGTGTATGAATTTCTTCAAGAAGGGAAAGTCGTTAAATACAGTTAAGAGGTAATATTCCAGCTAGGAATATTAAAGCGTATGTTCCAGTGGGTAACGAGGTGAGTGAGAGGTTTAATGTATGTATTGGCTTGAGGCATGATTGCGTGGTGTGGCCATAGCTTAGCATATGGATGGGGTAGTAAGGAAGGTAAATATGCAAACACTATACTGAGGTTTGACCCTGGTAGCAGTTGAAAGAAGTATATATGTGGAAAGTCATTAGTTATTTGCAGCTGATACTGCGTTAATAGCTGACTCTGGGGAAAGCTGAAAATACTGGTAACTGAGTTTATTAATAAAGTGTGAGATAGAAGGAAACTGAGGGTGAATGTGAGCAAAAGAAAGGCGATGAGGTGTACGAGAGATAAAAAAGAAAGGAGACTGAATGTTAGCTGAAATGAACAGGTGGAGGAGGAAGTGAGGGAGCTTAAATACCTTGGGGCAAGTGTAATTCACCAATCGCACTATTCGTACCCCTCTACAACCTATCAACTAAAATTCTGCCATATAACTAAACAACTACACTTAGCAAACTAATACACCTCGAATTGCATCAATCATATAGAGTGCTCCAAGATTATAACTATACAGGTTTTGTCAGGTTTCTCTATGAAAAAGCAGTGAAAATTAAATTTTTATTTCTAAAATTACAAGTAGACGTTACTTCATTAACAACGATTTTTATTTATTTAATATAGCTGCTGTTTACTTTGAAAATATCCTGAGTCGTGTTTGGAAGGCTTCATTAGTGAATGCGTCGTATCTTGTGGGATTAGAGCCCATTCTCGGAGGAGTTTACATAGTCTTCAAATCATCGAGCAATGCACAAAGAAATCTGCAGACATTTCTCTTTAAAACAGACCCCACCAAAAACTCTAGCGGGTTCAGATCCGGCTCCGCAAGGGCCATGCATCTTTGCTAATGCTCACCGGAATGTGTTCCTGAATCCAACTTGAGGTCATTTGAAAGCCGTGCGATGGAGTGGAATCTTGTTAAAGATTCTAATGTTACGCGTGAAATGGTCCACGGGCTCTCGGGAGCAGTTCTGCTTCTAAGATGTATGAAATGTAACGCTGGCTATTGATCTTAACCACTAAAGGAACAAAAACTAGAAAAGACCTTCCTGCAGTTGTGATCGTAGACCAAACCATCACAGACAGGGAAGACGGGCATTGATTCACTCTTCACCCTTTCACTGACCCACCACTGCTCTAAACTCTATCATTCTAATCGCTGAGGCTCGTTGAACGTCGAATTTCTTATTGCCAATGAAGATTAAATGGGGCAGCATATCTTCCACCATAGGGAATTGAAGATGTGTCGACATCTGACGAGTCTCATTATTTCATGAATGAGCTTAGGCTTGTGCTTTTTCTATGTTTTGTAAGGGGAGGTCTCAAGACTCTCTTTTACGAGTTGACGTATGCCTTGAAGTTTGACTTACCTCTGCCTCTGAGGCAAATTTTCTAGCAGAGCGACAAGTATTTCGTCTTAACAGTTCTCGCGTGTTTTTGATGAGGTGTGATATCCGGTGTTCTGCTTTGGCCTGGTCGATTGCAGGTTTTTACCAGCCTACAAACTTTTTTACAATTTTCAATGACATTTCACTACGAACATCCAATATTTTTAAGTTTGATGAATGATTCACTTATTTGAAATGGAGGGATACGATAGCATTTCAATCAGCAGCCATTAAAGTACTTGATCGTACAAAATAATTAAACTCAAAAGAAAGATATAGAGATTAGTAGCTTCAAAATGAACTAAAAATTATTTAAAAAGCTATTCAAAAACACTATGTTAACTATAAATTTATGCTTCCGTTATTTTGGTGCACGCTCTACGAGTTCTTAACCCCTTAACATTTGTACAGCGGAAAATCACGCATCGCACCAAGCACCCGTTACTCTACCTGCCACAAAACATTTATTAAGTGATTTTTCTAACCACTCAGCGATAACTTCCTCTCCCATTTTCAAACTCTCTGTCTGGCATTTATCCAAACCCATCGCCTTTCCTGCTTTCAGAACTTCTATGGAACCCTTACCTCTTTTAGTGCAGTTTTCTCCTTATTTGTTTCGATCAATACAAGCATTCCCCTTCCATCGCCTATTGCTATTATTTAAGCATCTCTATCTTCTACAATGCTTAACAACTGTTGAGAATACTATATCTATCTCCTCATTTTAACACTTTCATTCAATGCCACTCCATTTACGTCCATCATGGCACATAAACTCTTATTTATGTTTTTCTCAGTCATCTCACTACCTTCCGAAACAGTCTTTTATTTCAATCCGCACCCTCTTCCAATCACCGCCCCACCTCTAGTTCGCATCGCTTTTAGCCCTGCTAACAATCCTTTCTGGCAACCTCTTCTACTAGTTGCACTTTACGTACGCCTCCTCATCTCTCGCTGCAACCACTCTCCACACGCTTTTCTTTTAAATGACACCGCTTTCCGCTCCCCGTCACCCAACCACTTATCTATCCCCTCTTCTCTTTCCTGGAACCGCGCGGGACCGGTACTGACTTACCGAACTGTCACATCTGTCTCCCTGAACTATAACCAGTTGACGAAAAACCAAGTCTATGTTTCAAAAATTTACCTCACAAGATTGTAAGGTAGAGGAGGCTTCAAGATACGAATTTACAGAAAACCAGGTTTTCAACATTTATGTTTAAACAGTGTACGACCTATGCTGTCTTTGAACCTGCCACCATTGATAACTTAAAAGTTGATCACTATACCATTCCTAGGTCTATTTCACCGAAATTAAAAAATAAAGCTCTCAAAAAAAAAATCAATTTCTTCTTAATGAAATTCAAAAAGCTCCATATGCATCAAAAATCTCTAAATGCAGTCAATAAAAGATAAAATTTAGTTCTTCAAATTTCATAACATATTTCTGTTCTGATGTGAACTCAATTGGGATATATTTAGCATGTGAGAGTCTTACTTGTAAATCGGTCGAAAAAATAACAATTCATAAATAACCAATGATTTAGATACTTATGTACATGCACATAATAATACAAATTTTGTTCCTATACCGGGTGGTCCATATGTAGTGGACAGTATGCGGAATAGGTTATGTATCAGTTATATTATTACAATTGTGTTCAATATAACTATGCTATTGGTACTATATTGTTGGCAATTTTATTACTACAATTATTTAAATTTAATCTGTTATGTGAAAAATAAATAAGACTTGTGCAAAAATATTTGTCGAAGCGTACGAGGCATACTTCAAAGTTGTGGAAATCATCACGGAAAACAGTTTGAGCGCCTGTGTTGGTAAAAGTTAAGGCTTTTGTATTATTGTTCATAATAAAATTTAATTGTCATTGTAATAACTGCGTTGGTGAATATAATTTTACGTACACGTAATCTCAAAATAAATGGTATCATTTCCAGTCCCCCTACTTTTGGACCACCCTGTATTTGACAAATGCTTAGCTAAATGTGTATAAATCTACTAACTGTGTTCAGGACGACAGTATTTGATTCTTTCTTAATAAACGCCTCGGACAAGAAATTCGCAACATACGGTTTTTCAAGCGCCAGTTATTAACTACGTTCATCAATTGGTTTTCACAAGTGTTATCGAAGTTTAGGTTTTATGCAAGTACTAAACATCATCAGCCTTTAGTCAGAGCTGGTAAAGTACTAACGTATTTCTTAGTTGCTTCACAACGATGGAAAGAAAGCAATACGTCTCGGAGGGGCAAAAAGAAGCTATTGCATTTGGTAGTGCAAAGGGACACTCAGTGAAGGAAGTAGCGGAATTAAGTGGAGTTTCATGCCGTTCTGTTATGCATGTCTACCAATAATGGAAACAATCTGGTACATACGGCAATTCAAGGCAAAATTGTAGTCGGACGAAAATTCTAACCGATAGGGACAGCCACCTTATCTTCCGAATTGCTCACCGGAATCGCTTTACATCAAGGTTAGGACTGATGCGAAACTTCAATGATGCCTTTTCTCCCACACTTTCTGAATGAATTCTTCGTAGGGAACTCTACGCAATGGATATATGGAGTAGAGTGACTCATAAAATGTCGACGTTAACTCCAGCTAACAAGACCATTAGTTTAGACTGGGCCAAAACACACTCTCAATGGAGTGTAGAGGAGGGGAGTTTTTTGTGGACAGATGTGTCACGATTCTGTGTCTACGGCAATGATGCCAGCCGTCGTGTACACCAATGACCTCACAAGGGCGATACGTGGAGGAGGAGAGTGTGCCATGTTCTGAGGCCGTTTCATGTACTCAAAAGGGTTTCTTTTAGTCAGGCTGAACAGGCAAAGCTGCAATGAGCGGTTAGATAGCCAAGTTTGGTTATTTACACAATTTCTGAATTAAAAAAGGCATGTTACTTTGCTTATCTTTTAGGGTGACAACTACCTGGTGTGTCCGGCCATTAATTGGCATGACATTAATTCAGGGTATGTAAGGTATTAAAACTAGCCCGCTAAGGCCCCGGAAATGAGCCCAATAGAAAATTTGTGGGACCACGTAAAACGACAAGTAAGAAATCGAGATGATCGTCAGCGTACTGTGGCCGCACTACCAGATCAGTTGATGCAAGAGTGGTTTAAAATCGACCAGGTGTGCATTAGGACACTTGTTGACTCAATGCTCTGCAGAATTGCCGCCATTATTCGTGCTCGTGGAGGTCCTACACCATATCAGCAGCAGGTGACTAATTTTTGTCCGAAGAGCTTATGTTTCATTGCAAAAATCAGGTTTTATTCTCCGACAATCTGATTATCGCTGTTTCCTGCGCCTACCTCGGCACGCAGCCCTGAATTATGATTATTGTCGCGGTCAAAAAATTTTATTGCTCTTTGAAACTTTTCACTAAGATATTTTTGTAAAATTTCTCTATATATTAATTCATGCGTAGATTTTCATGAGATTAGTAACGTTTGTACAAATGAGAAACGTCGTACAACTACCCATTGTTAGCATCGGCTTCACCTCTAAGAATTTACGGAAAGGGTGTATCATAAAAATCTTCACTAATATAAATTAAATACTTTATTTATTTGCTCACTTAGATTTCGGCATGCTTAAATGTTTCACTCAACCATTCAAGAGTAAAAAAGTTACCACTGATTCGCATTAGAGCGAACGTTCAGCAAAGGGCTAGGGCATTCCTCACTGCTGAAGGAATGGCTGGTCTAATTGCCGAGCTTTTAACGGACGCGGCCGATTTGAGGCATTCCCTTTGACCACGAATTAAACAAATATATTTTAGGACGACATCATTGAATGTGGTGCAGGCCACCTAGTAAAGCTGAACATGCGAGCGATTGCTCAATGTCACGAAACGTCAATTGTGTGAGAGCTCAAAAATAACAAATCAACAAATAAAAGTAATTGTTTATTCTAGAAAAGTTATTCAGGTAGTTAAGGGCTCAAACATGTTATTCATACGCTCTCAGTCGCAAGTTATGAGCGAATACTGTAAGCGTAGATGTAGAGAGGAAAGATTGCTCATTTACAATTGTAGCACAGATTGTTATCATGTTAACGATTCAGTCAACAATTTAGTAGGTATTTCTTAATGTATCACATAACACTAGAAATTTTTTGAAACATGTCTTTCATGGGGTACAGCATGATTCTGCGACAGTAATCTACCATTGTTGAGTTAAAAACGGCTGTTGTTCAGTTGCGTTCGAGTTTCAAGGAAACACAATTTAATCGAGACCTACCTGCTGTTCCATTGTGATTCAGACTATCAACTCACGTAAGGGCTTATTTTTATCTCGATATCAGTAACAATGTTTGCGCTTCTAAATACAAGTACAAATTTTAAATCGCCCAATTCTCCCTGAAATGTACATGGCTTTTCAAAAAAATGTATACCTCTACTCTTAAAATTAGCAACTCTCTCAAGATTAGGCCGATTCCAGCTAACTGAATTTTATTATACACATAGGTGTAATGTTCGTAGATTTGAGAAGACTCAAAAAAACATCCCTTGTCGTCTACTGGGTTACAGTGAAATGAGAGATTACTTGAAGAATTTATTAATTTTCTTATTAACCTCCATGGGTTTCATCATACTTTTTCTCGGATGGATTTGATAACCATTTGGGTGCTAACCACAGCGTACTCTATGATAGAGTACGCCATGGTGCTAACAGATCGTTGTCTGCCACTTCGTGAGCGATCGTCAGTAGTGTCCAGCTCTTTATACTTATTCACAATGAAAAGACAGCAAATTTCGCTGCTATCAAGAGTTTAATAGTATCAGAATTAGACTTTCCTCGTCGTTGGAGTTCAATGATAGGTTCACATTAGCTCATTTTTAAATTATAACATTATTGTTAGGAATTTACCTGACATGCTTAGATTAATAGAATAAAATTGTTAACGGTCCAGGAAATTTCTTCGTATTAAAAATAACATCGAACTGTCAATATTTTCATACTTAAAACAAGTTCGAGGATTTTCAGCGCAGCCTGTATGTTACAGTACATGTACATAGAAGTAGTCTAAAAATGAAAGCCATTAGCAAGAAACACAAAAACAATCGCCAGCATCACCTGTGCGAGAGAGCTCCTTTCGCAGCCATTAGGTTTAAGAGCCCAGTACCCAGGCGCTTGTTGGATGCTACTCGAACGTTGTAAAATGCATTCTCACCAGCATACTGAGCTCAAAATCTCTGAACTTGCAAAATTTCTTAGGACAACAAAACTGCAATCTACTTACGAGTTTTTACTAACATGATTTGCATTGCTTTTTAGAGCTATCAGCTGTGGAAATTTACCAGCATTCCTTCAGTGTGGGAGACTGGCTCGCCATGGACTGGCTAGCTATTTATCAGGTTGAAACAGAAGTTCTGTCCATTTTTTTAATTTGAAATGAAGTGGAAATCCCGTCCAAAATATATTTATTCAGTCTGCAACATAGTCAACATTTTTATTAATTACATTTTCCCATCTTGTTATAAGCTTCCTGATTTCTTCTCCATAGAATTTAGCCAGTTTGGACTCAAAAAAAGAAA
>VOMN01096787.1:0-12366 GCA_014899125.1 Orchestia grillus | reverse complement strand
TCGTTGTAGTGTCCAACAGCAAGTCTCACAGGATCGTTGTAGTGTCCAGCAGCAAGTCTCACAGGATCGTTGAAGTGTCCTACAGCAAGTCTCACAGGATCGTTGTAGTGTTGAAGGATGGATGTACTTTCCTCGAGGTGCGGGTCAGTTTGGTGCCACGTTTTTGACTCATGTGTACCTTAGGTGCACCTGAACCAAGGTGGCACGTCAGACGGCGACTGAGAGTTGTCCTCGTGAGACCGTTGTAACGTACTTTGGAGAGAACTCTGCAACCTTCATTCGGGTATTGAAAACGGTACATCACGTTGGTTACTTGGAGATGGTTTCAAAGTCCGCTTAAGTTCGCTATAATTAAGTTCTTTATTTTCCGATTTTTGCAGTAGATTAAAAAGTCAAGTTCTTCAGTATTCAAAATTGATTGGAAAGTACCTGGATATATATTCTCCTACGCCTGTTTTCCCTCTAGTGTTTTCAAATCAGGCGTGGAGAAATTCTGGTTAAATTTTTAAACGAGAATACTTTAGGACTTCTTATTCAGGGTTAAGGTACATTGTAACAAACTTTTCATAATCAGATGATTTCACGACTTTCCAGCGCCGTCCGATCTCTCCCTGTAGCCGCACATTGAATGATAACTGCAAAAAAGCGCGTCCAAATATCACCTAATTTCAATTTCGAGACGTGCATCTTCTCCTGCGGCAGCTCGAACTCCGCGAGCGCAACACTGGTCGGCATCTGTGGCCATTTCTTATGGCCTCTATCAGCTGAACATGTGGCTCCCGCAGAGCATCTCTCTCGAAACTACGGCGAATTTTGCCAGAGTCGCGGAGTACTGGCGCTTTCTTTAATGAACTGCCGGGCTGCGGCGGCCGCTGAGCTGGTGGCGTGCGTCCTGCTGCAGGCCATGTACGGCAGGCCGGGTACGGCAGGCCATGCACGGCAGGCCATGCACGGCAGGCCACGCACGGCAGTCCATGCACGGCAGGCCATGAATGGCAGGCCATGCACGGCAGGCCATGCACGGCAGGCCATGCACGGCAGGTCATGCACGGCAGGCCATGCACGGCAGGCCATGCACGGCAGGCCATGCACGGTATGAAGAGACCACCACTTGTCGTGTTCCTGCCACTTCAACATGAGTGCCTAACAAAAGCAGTAAAACAAAACGACTCCTGCATCATCTAAGATAAAATCCGTTGAAATTGAAGCGCATTTAGGAATAGTGTTTCAAGTACCATGCATCCGCTTTAAAAATTTTGGTCATTCATTGCGACTGTGAACATCTCTTGTCATTTCTTAATGTCATTTTTCACTTTTTCCACGACTAAGACCAGTAGATCACTGCATCCCACCAGTTCCCAATTCGTACCAATTAGTCGACATGACGGGAGCGTGTTCAAATCATGCCTTAAAGGAAGCTGTCTCTGAGCACAGGCAGACCGCCACGCTAGTGGCCCCCAAACGACCAGTTCGGCTACCACGAAACATTCAGTTTTCCGCATTTAAAGATTCAAGGGGAAATGAATAATCCAAAAATTGTCAGAAGAGACCACGTTTATTGTCGGTCCATTCGAGATGCTTGGTAGTTTTGAGCACATCGCAGCAGCAGCAGCTGGCACACACCAGCAGCAGCAGCTGGCACACACCAGCAGCAGGCACACACCATCAGCAGCAGCTGGCACACACCAGCAGCAGCTGGCACACACCAGCAGCAGCAGCTGGCACACACCAGCAGCTGGCAGAGCTTCAGTAGTGCCGCGGCCTCCGTGAGTGATGGAGTGGCGTGCGGCTCGTCCCGCCGCCCGCATTGCGCCCCCATTGCTGCAACCGCCCTGCCCTGCCGTGCACTGGTGCCCCTGTCGTGCTGAGCTCGTGGTGCGGCCGTCGTGTGCTGACGTGCAAGTGTGGCCTCCCACGACCAGCTCGGCCGTGTGTCTTAAAGGCGTACAGCCACAAATTGGCTCCCCTGGAAAGAGGGCTGCACACCCGCCCCGCCAGTCGCCTGCCTTTATGCTATCCTCTTCACCACTCCCCGAGTTGACTGTGTGGCCCACCCTCAGGCGACCGCCGTTCGCCTGCTCTAAGCCTAAACTTTTGCTCAGACCCGCCATGTCGGCCGCTGCTCACGTCGGCCGGACAGCCATGTCGGCCGCTGCTCACGTCGGCCGGACAGCCATGTCGGGTGCTGCTGACGTCAGCTGGACCGCCAGGTCGATTGCTGCTGACACCGGCTGGACAGCCATGTCGGGTGCTGCTGACGTCAGCGGGACAGCCATGTCGGCCACTGCTGATGTCGGCTGGACCGCCAGGTCGATTGCTGCTGACAGTGGCTGGACAGCCACGTTGGTGGCTGCTGACGTCGGCTGGACAGCCATGTAGAGCGCTGCTGACGGCTGGACAGCCACGTCGGGCGCTGCTGACGTCGGCTGGACCGCCAGGTCGATTGCTGCTGACACCGGCTGGAATCCTGCCCGCATCCTCCACGGGGCTTGGTAGCGTCTCCTAGGCGTTTGATCACATTTGGATGATTCCGTTAGTGCTGCAAGGAAAGTTTCGGTGCAGTGATGCGCTCTGTGCCCTGAGTGAGGCTTGTGCTCTGATCACGCGCTCTCTCAGTGCCGACATTACCGTCCCAGCGTAAGACGCTCCCTCATTTGGCGCACGTATGGGGTGCAGGTGTGAGCGTGTGACGAGTGTGGTGTCCTTGTGCAAGAAGTGTGACGACGTGCCCACTTATTAAGAGCCTGAAATGATCTCACAAACTGACAGTGTTCGGTTTATGATGCTTTTTCCACTTCCGTGGTATATTTGCGTCTCTAGGTGTTTTCGCGACTGTTTAGGGCTGCGTTGTCGGCGAGAAGCTAGCTCATTCTCGCAATTTATTGAACTCCTCTTTGTAAGTACGCTAATTGTCTCAATATCTCATCTTTTAACCAGAAATGTAAATCAATGCTTCACTATTCAATCTTTCTTCGCTATCCCAATTGGACTTGAGCCGATGACACGAGGTTAAGATTTCGTCTAATGTTGCGGCCTTTTTTGACCGTGACTCGAGTTTCACATCACCACAGGCGTGTTCACGGTACCACAGGCATGTTCACGGTACCACAGGCGTGTTCACGGTACCACAGGCGTGTTCACGGTAACACAGGACGCTCTAAAAAACACAGAAGGAAAGACAACAAAGCACATTTGATGAGTCATTTCCGCCGTATGACTGTGAGCTACGTACAAATTACATGAGTGTCAGAAAACAAGGCATTTCCAAAAGCCGAAAAAAATTGGGAAATAACTTTCTACCAGGTGTCCGATAATTACGTTTTACTTTGGTGATCGTGTGCTCTCAGAAAAAGTTGATTCGTTCTCAAGAAGGAGGCTAGCATGCTGAAGACGACTTGGCCTGCAGCACGGGAAGGCTGACCGTTTCATCGGCGCCTTCCCCTTGGCGCGAGGCGCAATTGCCTGCCAGAATGAGCTCGAAGTCTTCCGCCGTAAACCTTCATCCTCTTCTTTTGATGGTCTCCATAATACGGGTCCATTAAGCCCGCTATCGCTAGAATATTCAATTACAGTCACAGCGCAGGGCTGTTAATTGAAGAGCTCGGTTTTTATGCGCCTGATAGGCGTGGAGTTTTGTAGGTCCGACGTTGTGACGCTCGCGTGAACTCTGCATGTCATGCAGTGAGTGACGCAGTGCGTGATGTCATGCAGTGCGTGATGTCATGCAGAGCGTGATGTCATGCAGTGCGTGATGCCGCTTGTTAAGGGACCTTCTCCCCATCAGGCGTTGCCTGAAGACAGTGTCCTAGACGCCCAAATACGGGCATCGAATGCCAACTTTGCTCTCTACTCTGGAGTCAGGTTGGAAGCCAAGAAACTGTTCAGTCCCTTGACTTCCGATTGGACTCCAGAATAAAAAACAAATTTAGCATTCGATGTCTCTGTTTGGATGTCTTCCGACGCTGTCGTCAGATGCCTAATGGTGTGAAAGACCCTTTACATAGTGTCACTTCTTGTGACCACATCAACAAGGCTGCTTGTTTCTCACGCTGCTGCGCTCAAAAGAATTGTATTGTAGTGTATAGCTTTTAAACCAGATACGTAAATTTGTAGTTAACAGTACGCGTAGACGTTTCCACGAATTTGTGGTTGATGCATCGACATGAGCTTATTGATCCACCGGCTTAGTGCCTGCTGACGAGCGATCCACATCGATTGTTAGTTGACCGGGTGACCCTACTGCTGCTTGATTGGATTTCCCTAATTTCGCATCTAATTATGTTTCATGCACGGCGCTTCCTGGTGCAGTGTTTTCTTCTTCTCACGGCTGAGAACGATTTCATTTCTGCGATGAAGGCATCAAGCTGAAGAACTGGTGAATAAAGCCTGAAACATTTTCGTTATTTAGAGTTGTATCGTTGTAAGTGAGTGAACGTTTGCTTGATTGCTTGCAATTCAAGGAGCAGGTGAACATTGCTTTATGAAATGGACACCTTCGATAACTCGGGTAAATTTCTAAGGAAATAGTCTAAATTTCGTCCATTAAGAACTAGTTCTTACAAGTGACAATGCCACTACAGCGAAGCATAAAAAGCCGCCAAGTAAATATACGCATAATTCATTCCTACCGCAATAAATATCGCGAAAGCTAGGACGAGCGTAAAATTATGTAGCTCCAATACCTGAAATAGTGGCAATGTAAATTTAGCGACTACAGTGAATCAAGTGTAGCGCAAAAATAATTTACTGAAATTCTACTAAGTTCCTCTCTATGTTCAAGCTGTATTCTAACAGCATCGTTGCACTGTATTTGTATTGGTGTTTTCAAGGGAGGAAAAATTCCAGCACAGCAAAGCCTAAGGAAGTTCTGAGAAAAAGACATAAAAAGACAAGTAAAAAAGCTCTCAAAGACTTTGAACACTCTGGTGTAATCCCATCGAGACAACTCATAAGAAGCACGCTATGATTGACTGGTACAATGCTTCAGATTCTCCAAAATGAAAGGGAGAAATTTTTGCCAGCTGAGAAAAGCAAAGGGTGACTTCACAGAGGTTTTTTTAAAATGCAATAATTTACGAACCCACACGCCGACTGATGAAGATGACAACGGTGCCTCAGAGAGGCAGCCGAGGCTCTTGTCAGGAACTCTGAAGGAAGTCGTACGACTTTGCGGAAGCGCCGCGCCTTTTGTTCATTCTATCCAATCGTTTATCAAGGTCGAAAGTTTCCTTCTGAAAACCCTCAACTGAGAAATGCATGCTCGAGTTCGATGTTGAAAACATGAGTCAAATATACACTGAAAAGTGCGGGAGCAATGGAAATTCACCTATGGTAGTCACGCGGTGGGGATCAGAAGAGGTGAAAATTTCGGACAGGAACAATTTAGTTGCACAACCGTGGCCTCCCTTCATCAGGCTCAAGTCAGAACCAAGCTTTTTCTATCTTCATAGAAACGAGAAATAAAGATATCCGTGATAAGTGAATGAAATAAATGGCAATAGTTCCTTCAAAGTGTTCATTGAATTGATCAGTGAAAACTGGAAAGGTAAAGGAAGAGCAAACTAGGTAGAGAACAAGGTAACCCTACAAGGTAACGCTGCCTCCGGTTGCATCAGACGACCGTCGGTTGTTGAGGTCACCCCTGATCATGCCAGGCCTCCTCGCGACACAGGCTTCAGAGGCGCTCTCTAGCATGCCAATGAGATCATTTCCATGTATTTGAATGTCGCCGCAATTTGTCAGGGTGACCGTGGAATTAGCCAACTATTTTTGAGAATAAGAATTTAGGCTTGGCTTTAGATGCGGGGTATTCTGTAAATTGTGGGTGAAGCGTTGCAGCGCATGATGGGATAGAGAATAATATTTGGAGTAGAGCTTGTTAAGCTCGTCCCGCATGTAAAGTTCTGAAGATGGCATTGAAGTTTAGATTGCTAGGCATGACTTCCGTTTGTATTTGAGCGGCTGCTCCAATAGCTTTGCACCACCGGGCAAAGTCCCATACGTTGAACAACTTCAGTGCAAACTTTTGGGCAGAGAGTGTTACGGGACAGAGAAATCGATGAGTTATAAGAATAACTTAACTTTCAGAACAACTTCTTCTTTAGAATAACTTTCTCTCGTGCCAATCAGGTGACCAGTTGTGAAGATAACTTGGTCGAAAATATCCCAAACTTCGTTTAGTGCACTAATAGTATAAAATTAAACTGAGGAGCGCATCAGTTAAGCCAGGCTACAACTGAAAATAATTTCATTCTCCTCAGGCAACCAAGTTTCTAACTCCGCGGAATTGATGTCGTAGAACTGATTAGCTAAAACTACATTTACTTACACCAGATAACCTCGTAACATTGGTCACTGAGCTCTTAACGAAGCAGTATCCGATACTCCTATCAGCGCCCAGGGGTAGACCTGGGTTCTGGCTCGACAGACCTCCACCTCTGAAGGGACTTGATGACGATGTGTACCATTTGAAGTTGATTTACCATTTGAAATCTATCCATGAAATACATAAAGAACACCCTATAATAATTGTTTGTTTACGGTTAAACTCTACCTTATATTTGTTTATTTCATTTTATTTGCTTTCTTGCTCTTAGAACGAATTTGTAAGAATCATTTTAATAAAATATTCAGTTGATTTGTCTATTACCAGACATGTCTGATACTAGTAAATATTGCCTCGAATCGTTTTAATTAAATTGCTTTAAGATGCTTATTCATTTCGCTTCAGTACTTCTTCACTTCTTTATTGATACCATCCTTTGACTGCAGCCTTCAATCTAACTTTGAATTGAAGCAAATATTCAAGACGAGCTCCTTGTGTACTTCTAACGACAAAATTCAGCTGCATCTTCGCCCGTTAGCTCTTTTTTTCTATGGTTAAAAATATTGTATTTCGCACTTCCTCAATTGCTGATATCCTCAGGTTTTCTTTTGGCTCTTATCATCTCATTTTTTAGCGGTTTTTAAATCCCCTCTCAGAGCGCGCTGGAGTCAGTCTCACTTCAGGGCACCGACAGCCAATTTCTCCCAACTTTATAACCGTGCATGCCTCCGTCGACGCACATTTCGCTTCAAGGGTTTGCAATCCTGCTTGGGTTTTGCCACTTTACTATATTAATTCTATAGTTGCACGAAACTTGGACGTGATTGATCTTCCTTCAAGAACTGAGTTCGAAGTTTTCAGGTCTCCAGCTTGACCTGAGAGAAGGAATTACGAGATTATTGCATTTTGAATTATGGAAGAAGATTGTTGAACAATAAATCATACAAATGAGTTGACAGTTAATACAACGTCGCGCGGTAAAGAATCTATACGATAAAGATGAGATTGGCTATTAAAGAGCTTCGAATAATTCCGATGAACTCACCGCTCGACTCAAACCCTGCGTCTCGCTTTAGAGGTCTTACTGAGAAAGGGCCGATAATCGCAAAGCGACGGGAGTAATTCAGTGACTATTCTTGTCAAGACGACTGGGACAGCTGAGTGACAGCAGTCGGGCTCATCAAGATTAGCGGGAGAACAGGAATGAAATTTAGGCATAATTACGAGGACTGTCAGGCATAGTTGATCAGCTCAGAGTTGCAGGGACAAGTGGCATGTGAGGGCGTTTGGCGTTATAAGATCCCGTAAAGAATAAGTGCTTCGAGTGTACTCTCCATGAAAGGTTGCTTTCTTTCACCTTAATAAGGTGTTGAATTATTTTAGTGTTATAATAATATTTTCTTCACGCGTATAAATAAGACCATATTGAAGCGTGGACAAGAAACGACAAGTCATACTTGGCTTGATAACATACGAAACCGATGCTATGTATATTCGCTATTTTTATTCAATTAATCGCTGGGGTCTTTGAAGTCCATATATTCAATTAATGGATGGTCAAAGTAATTTAAATTTTCGTTTGAAATACCGTAGACTTATGGTAGGGGTATTTTTCCTCCTACACATACATACGTCATACTGTCACATGAGTCACAAAAGGGGATTCTAATACGCTCAAAAAACATTTGTTTAACGGTTTTGGGGGAAGCGTATAACACACAAAAGTGCATCGAAAATGCACCATATTTTCTCTCAGTGTAGAGCGCATGCTCTCGCCCAAGACAGCCCTAGAAGCACGGTTGATGGCCTCAAGATAGAGGAGCCTGTAAACAGACCTGTTTGTCTTCGGCTGCCTCGAGTGATGAAGCGTTAATATCCAGGGTGTCTCAAAAATATGCACTCGATCTTTTACTGCCCTCCTCACGTACTTTGTTTTGATATGGATGTCTATTCAGGGTGTCTTAGATGCGCACTTAGAACTGTCACGCGTAAGTTAATACGCGACGTTCAGCCTTAAGGGGATTGGGATTAAAGATGAGGGAGTTTAGTTGAAGGAAAGTGCAGGGAGTTGTTAGCTTTCTAGACCTGTAGTGAGGCTCAAGAGCACTAGTAGCAGGAGTATTTAAAGTGGACGTCTTAATAGTAAATAGTAGGAATACAGAACACAAAAGTACATAAAAATATGTAGCTCGTAAAAACTCAGTGGTTATGACCCGTTGTAGTCCACCACAATAATGAGGTGTAACAGCACTACATTGAAGGTTGGTTACGACACCACACGGTATTCGTTCTATTATTTTCGCAGTAATCTCGAATTAAAGCAAATATCACGACGCACCCTAGAAGACAAAGAAGAACCTTCAGTGGAGGCATTGCAAAACGAACCAAAAAGCTGTCAAGAATAGGAGACGACATGAGCCTCTGCTACCGAGGAGTGAAGCTCCCAAAGCCCTCACCACACGCAGCAGAACAGCTCACCTCGCAATTTGACTAGGCAGCCTCGTCACAGCGTCACAGGTGCCCGCCACAACGGGACGGCCACGTACAGCCAACGTGGCGCGTGCCTTGAGGCTTCTGTCGCGCCGGGAATGTGTCCTTTATGTTTTGAGAGCTTCTCGTTAGCAATAACTCCAGTGATTCTTCAATTTGTAGCTCTCGAATGAGCTCGTTGGAATTCACGGACAAAGGTTCTTCGTTTTGCCTTTTGAGTAGGGAACAAAAGTTCAAGTACATTTGTTTTTGGCAGTCTGATGAAAATTTTGTTACTGCGTTTTCACAATTTTTAAATGGAAATTCATACGTACGGTCTTTGTAGGGATCTCCTCTTATATTTTTCACTTCTTTTCCTAGTACGTGCATTTGTTTTTCTGAACGCGCTCGCAGCTCGCCACCTCATGACTTTGAACTGGAAAATATATTTTTCTTGCAGTAAATTCAATTCGACGTTGTTTTTCCGACCATTTTGACAGAAAGACAGAGCTCAAATTTCAACCCTTTATAGAAGTATTTTCATTCGTGCTGTTCATTCACATATTTTTTACGTCATTCCCTCACGCTTGCGGTGATTACTGTTCTTGTCGCTGTGTTACGTTGGTGCATTTGGTCTTTTTTGGCCACGTCGACAGCTGAAGCTCCGTCTCAAATTTGAAATCGATGCAGCAGACTCAAGCGAATCATCATTTCAAAATCATATCGAATTTAAAATTTAAGTTTCATATTTTTTTTTTTTAATACAGAAATAAATTTAGTGAGCCTTGATTTTGTGTGCGCTCGTCGTTATTTATCGTCGAAATATTGTCGATAAATATTAAAATGTTTGCAGTAAGAGCAAAAATCGCAGCTGTTTATGCTCATGTTGTAAATTCTAAAACCTATTTTCAAACTCCTTTTATTTCGTTCAAGGAAAACGGTAACATAGGTTCATTGGAAGCTCTGCGGCTAAAATTTAATTGTAGAGATATCGATTGATCACACATCTCGGGGAAAATTATCACCTGTTGAGTTTCACTTGAGATCAGTTTAATAAATGTTCGTAATAAAATTGAAAAACCCATTAAAAAGTGGCGACAAAAATTCTCATTTATCAATTCTAAAGACGAGCAACAGATCGATAAAAAATTTTGTTTGTGACCTGATTCTTCACCTCAAGGCCGGAAAATTCTCTTGACGATACTTCGCTGTGCACTCACTTGAAGGCGTCCAGCGCCGTACCTATGATATCGATGTTACCTTCCAAAATGACTAGCTAAGTGTTTGAAAAATCCGATTCTGTGGTTGTTGTTAATTGGAAAAAACGTGAAGTTGGGAAACGTGAAAACTCACCCTGTGCTTCAGACTGACTCCAGCGCCGACGGCTGATGAGTGGTGGAGAGCGGTGCACGCAGCGTCTACTCAGCTCTGGGTCGGAGTGATCAGGTGAGTAATCTTGCATGAATAATACATGAATTTTGTCGGCGTAGCCTATATACGGCGCGGCATGTCATAGGTCCAAAAATTTTCGTTGTTTCGTCCCTTGAAAACGCACGCTGCTTAATTAAGCGTGTGAAAGTTTGGGTAATAAATTTAAAACCCAGTGGATGTCTACAAATCTTAACCTACAATATATGTCAATATATGCTCACGGGCGAGCGAGATGTTCAGGATACCTTTGGTCAAATCAGTGGTATGGAAGCGCGCGCCGGCTGTAAAATCTTTTATTGCTCCAAATTTTCCACTAATATCTATTGTCCTGGCTGTGAGGCTAGAGCTTCTACACGACAGCAATAACTCGCCAGCTAGATGCCCCTGTGTTGAGCGAGCTATCTGAAGACTTCCATTATGTTGAGGGGAGGGCATTCTTCAAGACACTGTAGCGCATTGTCTCTGCTCACAATAGAATACCATCACGTCTAACTTCATTATTAGATTTAAAGGAATATCTCAGTTTTCATAAATTTTTGCAGCATAATCTTCTCGAATCCCCGGTATTTCAGCGAAAAGATCGTATTTAACGGTTAGGTGAAAAAGAAGTTTTAGAATTGCGACACTGTTTTTCTCAAAAATTCATTCCTGATCAACACACAGAAAGAACTATCCCTATCAATATAGTCAGATGTTTATGTTGATTGTTATTCAGCCTTCGAAGAGCGGGTGACGCTTAGTTGAAGCCTGTTTTTTGAAGTACATTTTTACTTTCGTTACGTGGTGTGACAACACGGCTTTGAGCCTTCTTCGGTGCGTGGAAGCGTCTTTTCATGACACACAGAACAAGGGCATAAGGCTGACCCTCGTGCAACTCTCAACAAGTCGGCAACATGCGGCCGTACTTCGCTAAATTCACGTAATTAGAGTGATACATTTGATCACCTATGACATTGACAAAGTAATTTATACATCTGTGGAGACATGTCAGGTATGTACGGAGGACGACGAATCAGTTCCCAGAAAAGGTCGATAAGTTTTACGTTGGGGTACGAGCAATGGGAGGTCGCAAGTTATATGGCAGAAAATCACATTTGTAGCTATTCACTAGAGCAGCTCATTTTGCGTTGTTTTCTTCAATTGTCTGATAGAGTAGTGCATAAATGATGTAAACGAAGAGAACTCATGTTCTAATGACGAAATGATCCTGAAGAGCGTGCTGTGAAAGAGAATGCACTCAAGATGCACCAAGGCCCTGAGGAGCTTTGATGCAGACCCACGTGCTGGTTTTTGAAGTTGTCTGGTGGGCGAGCAGCGGCCAGAAGGCGTGTCTTGAGATGGCGGGACTGTGTTGGGCGCACCCTAGCAGCACAATGCCAGAGGACCTCAATAGCAGACACCGCTGGTGGGGCTACTGGACCTTCTTTGTGAGATGGTCACAGCGAACTTGGACTGGAAAAGATCCCCGAGCGAACACGCTGCTCTTACGTAGCTTTCGATATGAGATGAGTGAAGTATTCCTGATGTTTGGTCAAAATGAAGTCGCCTTTTTGAGCATTCGTTATTTAAAGTATCAATAGCACATTTAGTACTTTCCTGTTTTTTACAAGCCTCAAGGTAGAAATGTTAAATTAATCTCAAAGCCTAGTACTAAATAAGAGTAACAACATAGACGCATGTAAATCGTTCTAAGTCAGTTAATATTCAACAGATGCCGGGGAGCTCACAAAATTCATTCCCAATGCCAGCTGTGCCCTCAATTTTACGAATGCATGAAAAGTAAACAGAAATACGTTCGAACACCGGCGATTCTTTCCAATTTGGAAAAGGCATAGCAGGGACCACTCGTTGTGCGCGTGGAGAGAGGGAAACAGCGCAGCGAGCGAGAGATTTTCCATCCCGTGCTCCCTTTCCCCTATTTCGTGCTGTTGTCAGTATAGACGAAATGGGAGTCAGCCATGCATGACATCAGTGAAGCATTGCGAAGATTCTACTAGCTTGTCACTTAGCGTACCCGCTGATGCCATTATTTGTTCATGCTTCGTTGCTGCACTTTTGAGCCAGGGTGGTGCGGGAGGGGCTTGTCTTCGTCAGGTCTGGTGTTGTGGCGGTCTGGTGTTGTGGCGGTCTGGTGTTGTGGC
>VOMN01096785.1:0-10741 GCA_014899125.1 Orchestia grillus | reverse complement strand
TAAATAGTCTATAACAATTTGCATGTGTTATTAAGTCCCATTCAATCATAGATGTTGGTAAGGAATGACATGAACTGAGTAGGCTTCAACATCATTGAAAATATAAATGCTTCTTTATGAATTTATATCTATAAGAAATGAAATTCAGTCATAAAAGATTTTGTAGGATAATATAGGAATTGTGTCTTGAGATTAAGAAGTCTGAATGAAATATTTTGAAGTTCTATGGAGTTGAAGTAAGAATTTTCAGGAACTTTGGAGTTAAACCTTTTACCTCTGGACTTGTCAACCCTGTTTGAACTGATATGTATCTTGTATTCTGTGAGATGTCCATGCAAAATGTCTATCGTTACATTATTCTTATCTTGGGTTCAAATTGAGATGTTTGAAACCTGTTTTTATTTGGAAAATAGTTAAACATATTGGAATGCCAACTGCATGAACTGTGGTGATAATTACTTAGTTCTTAAAAAGATATAACTTTAATTGATCTATGCAAAACTTAAGACTGCTAAATATGTCCCTGCAATTACATTGTTGCAGAGAAAGTTAATTAATAGAACTTGTTGATTACAGTGAATGAAGTTTCTTGAAAGACTAAATTTCTAACAAAAAAAATTAAAAACATAAATTCAAGCTGATACTGATATGAGCAATTGAATAATGGAAGCCATTATATTAAGACACTTTGCACATTATCTATTTACTATGAACATGTATTATGCTGAAATATAGATTTATATCTGTGTCTGTTATGTGTTGATTATCTTATGTTCAAGTAGTAATACAATATACAAGTTTTTTATTCTTTTGATAGGTAATTCTCTGTGAACATAGATTTCATAAACTTTGGTGGTATAGCACACTAACCTCCTGCTGCCCTGTTGTCTGTGTGGCCAGTAAAAAGCGTACAGAGATTGTTCTGCATAGCTATCGTACACTGTAGTGAAGAGGCTGTGATGCATGAATGACCACATCAAGTAGAAAGCTGCAACAGAGTGCACAGTTCTGGCTGAGACTTGGGTCTATCCAGTTGTGAGACAGAAACAATTTGATCTTCTGGGTGAAACTTGGGGCTATCCTGTTGCGAGACAGAAAGAGTTTGATTTTCTGGGTGAGACTTGGGTCTATCCTGCTGTGAAACAGAAATAGTTTGATCTTCTGGGTGACACTTGGGTCCAGCCTGTTGTGAGACAGAAATAGTTTGATCTTCTGGCTGGGACTTGGGTCTATCCTGCTGTGAAACAGAAATAGTTTGATCTTTTTGTATAGGATTAGGCATACCCATTGATGCATGAAAAATAAATATGGCTACATTTTTCTTTCACTCATTTTTAGTTCAGAGACATGCCCTTTGATGACCACTTTCTTAAAGCCCTAAATATGATTTCTATAAAAGAACTGAAAAAAGTAAATTGTACCTAAATTTCAGACATTGAGGTGCACAGAAATGAAATTCAGAGTCAACTTTCATAAAAAAGAATGATAGAAAATTAATGTGCTTCTCAGAAAATTAGTAGTTCTTACTATACTGGCTCCCATTTATTGTATTTAATGTCAAGAACTTTGAACTAGTCATCAGAAACCACATCACTGCCCTGGCTGACACGAGCATGTGAAGCTGTACCAAAAGTGTCGGCTAGTGGAATGCAGCTGCAAAAGTACCCTATGATACTTTTAAGTTTGCTTGTATGAATGCTGCACTACTTTTTTGCCAAAGTTGGTGATGCAGAATTGTATTCCCATCTTCAATGGATTTAGTGGTTTAGTGTCAATTTAAGATTACCTAATTTTTCCTCAGAAATTAATATCATATGGTATCACCAGTTAGAGGTATGGCTTTGTGGTTAGGTTAGTTCATGGGGATTTTGAATGTTTTATTTTTAATCATATAACATTTGTTTGTATTGTACAATATATAGTCTTATATTTTGTATTTGTTTTGTTTCTTTATTGTACAGTGCTTTCCTCTTAGAGAGCATAGGATTAGGTTTGTGTATGGTATGTTATATAAGGACTGGCTACTCTAAGGGGCACTGTTAGGTTACCTCAGCTATTGATAGGCCTCTGGGATGTCTATCTGTTGTGCCTACTTTACTTTATTAAATTTTTGCACTTTGCTGTCTTTTCTTCCTCTTCATTCTTGTTTTACTATTTCCTTATATTGAGTATCATGTGTGGGAACACACCCTGTGCATAAATTCCCCATGCTCAATCCATACCAAATGGTCACTTCTTTTTACTTACTGTACATCACATTTCATGTGGCTAAAATATTTTACTTGACTAGTTATCTAATAATGTTCTCATATCACTTGCAGTTGACGTCCCAATTTCTGAGCATTGTCCAAAAGCTATGAAGACGAGAAATTAAATTGATTGCAAACTGGAGTTCATTGTGGTGAAGGAGGAGCCTAGCAACTAGCATCACTGGCCTGAGGTACTGCAATGTGCCGTCGACTCTCCTCTTGAATACATTTATCTTGCATTGTTTTTAGTAGCTCAAATTATTTTCTGACCTGTTTGATACCTGTTGCTCTTTATGTTGTTGCACAGATATGCATCATGTCATGTCTACCAAAAACCACGCGGTTTTATCCATTTCTATTGTAATTATTCAACTTATGAGTATGGTCTTCAGTGAATTTTGATTACTTCATTACTAATTAAGCAGTCATTTCATATGAGTGAACTAAATTATTGTTAGCATACTGTACTTTTTTTGTACATTTACACTTGATTATAGTAGTTTGTTTTGGAATGAACATACATTATTTGAGTACCAGATAGAAACTGTGTAAGTAGTGGAACTGTACATTATTTTTGCCATATGATCATTTTGTAGCCATTATCATTCCATGTAATGTTGTGAACCTCATAATCTTTATGGAACTCTACATTGCTCTGGTCAACTTTAATACCGACCACTTTTTGTGTACAAGTAAATGGGGGAGTTTTGGCCTATAGCACTTGCATGCAAAAGCTCCTTCTGATTCTACAAATATTTTTCCATTTATTTACTTTGTTGACCTCTCACTAAATGATTGTGTGCAGAGACATAATTGTGTGTAGAATAGTAGATATATGTGTGTACCTTTTCCCTCATAATGTCATGAATTTCTTTATGGTTTAGTAGGTTTGAGTTTCCATGCTTTTATCAACTGGGCTGCTTGTGAGTGATAAACTTACCATCTTAGATGTTGCTGTCCAGTTATGTGTGTCTGGTTTCAAGATATTTTTGCTGCAGATCTTTATCTGCAATTTTCTGACAAAGATTGTTGTGATAGTGTTAGCAAGTGTGTAGATAATGATGCAAAGTAAAGTGAAATTTCTTTAAAAATTTCTTCTTTGTCAAGTACTCGGAAGAAGTGGATCAACCTTGAATCTCAATGGCAATTCTTCATCGTGCTGTATGAAGTAATTTGGTTTTCTATGCTGTAGTTTTGGTAGCTGCTGACACCAAAGGAATTTCACACGGAGGCTATAATGGGTACAATTTCCATTATAATTTGCAGTGTTTTTTGAAGTCAGGTGTTTACCTAGCAGGTCCAGTATTGGCTTGTATGAATTAAGTCCAAGTACAAAATCTATTGTTAACTTGGATACAAATTTGCATTGAAACCTAGATGAAGCTTGGACTGACCTTATTTTATTTTTAATTTCATGCATTTATTTCAGTTTATTCGACTTTACTCTTGACTTAGCTTTTGATTGTATGTAGTATTATTAATTGAATTTTGTCAACTCTTGTAATTATTCATGGAAGAATGAAGTTCAAACTGGGGAATCTATAGGCACCGATTTTTGGTATGGCATTTTCAATAATTTTTCTTATTCATTGATTATTTTCAGCTGATACTAAAAATGTCATTTAAACTGACTTGAGAGGTGCAAGAAAATTCGTTCCTATTGACATAGTTAATCAATACAGGCTGGTTTGGCAACAGTCTCCCCTACCCTCACTCTTGAGAGAAAAGAAAACAAGGTCTGTTCAGAGGCTCAGGGCATGCAGACACAACACAAGTTCAAAAACCTTTATTAATTGTAACTCGTTTTACCGTTGGGTTTTCATTACCTTACAACTACTGATGCGTGAGGGAAGTGAAGAATGTGAGGCTTAAGTTCCTTTTCCAAGGGAAGCACTCCGTGGTTACGTAAAAATCAGTGCCTGAGCCAGGACTAGAATCCTAACTTCCCATCTGCTAGGCTATCGCGTTAACCAGTGCGCCTTTGAAACCAAAGTGTCGAGGTCAAATCTCCTGACGAGCTCTTGTTGTAACCCTTCATGAAAAAATAGTATTGCTCAATGAATCACGGTTACTTGATCGTGTTTCAGACTTGTTTTATAATCAGTTCTGTAAGATGCAAAGTATATTATAAGTGCTAGGAATAAGAAAAGAGCAGGGATGACAGTGAAATAAGTTTTGAAGTTTTGAAAAAAATGCCAATTAATCTTGTGTGTTACCAATCATATATGATCATGGTAAATTTATTTGTTTCTCCAAGCACAAACATTACTTCAAAAATTTCAAGTCTATTGCGCTTGTCATTTGCAATTTTCTTGTGTCAATTGCAGTTGATGTACCGAGCTCTGGAAGTCCTCCGCAAGCAGTGAAGATGGCAAGTGAGATGCCTGACCGTGAGCTGGAGTTCATCAGTGTGAAGGAGGAGCCCAGCGACTGGTGTCAGGAACCTCAGGTGCTGCAGAATGTTGCTTGGTGTCATCTTAAATGTCTTCATTTGAATATTTCACATTGATTTTAGTTCAAGTTTAAAGTAAACCGTCTCCTTTTTTTCCTGATGTTCTTGGTGATCCGTTGTGCAGATGTTCATTACGCCATCGCCGTTGAGGAGTGTGATGTGTCATCTATTTCTACCGTTAAATTTGAAGTGTATTAATCGATTCTAATTAGTTATGCACTCGTAAATTTAAGTAACTCCATTCTAAGAAATAGTGGTTATTGTACTAGAGGGGACCCCCCAAAAATATAAAATTTATATTTTCGAGTTACAAAGGCTAGTTACCTACGAAGTACTCTCCATCACCTCTAAAACATTAATGTAAACTTATTTTTTTACTACTCGAAATACCTTTTAACTCATGTATTCCGATGCCATTCAGGGCTGTCTTCAAGTATCTTTTCACCTCCGGAATATTTTTAAAACATTTCCTCTTCAGTTCCCTTTTAATTTGGGAGAACGAACAAATCACTACTGGGAGTGACATCCGCTGAATGAAGGGGTGGCGTAATGAAGTTTTTCTCTGAGAAATCACACAGAGATGGTTAGTGGAAGTGGAAAGGCTAGTCCCCACTACGCTAAAAATCGCACCGTTTCAATCGAAAGCTCTCTCGTAAGCGCCTTAAAACACTCCAGTAAGGGTGCCCGCACACCAAAAGCGTTAAAGCGAGAGTGCAGGCAAGCGAGAGTGCATGAAAGACTAAAAGACCATCTTCAGCACGCTTGCAATCTCGCGCGTGCACGCTTTTGGTGTGTGCACTTGAATGCATTACCGTGTTCTCAAGCCACTCTTGCATTCTCGCATGCCATCTTCTCGCTTTAACGCTTTTGGTGTGCGGGCACCCTAAGCTTCACCGTTTGATGCTTCCGATATTAAGAGTGAACAATGCCGCAAACTTAGAAAATAAATCCACATTATTCTCCCGATGTTGATGAGATGATCTCGTAGTCTTCTTTGTACAAGTGAGACGAGTTCAAGCTGCCTCAGACGCTGTTTATAGCTGAAGTTACGGAGTTCTGGAATTATTTTTGTCGTTTTCACGTTGATATTTTTCGTATTGTTATTGTTGTAAATGTTTGATTGTATTGTTGTAAATGAGTTTAGGACCATAGTTGCTCTGCATATTTTAAATGTAGTCGGACTAGTGCTGTGTAGAGGGAGTAGTAAACAATGTTGAAGCAATCTTTACAATTCAGTCGCTATATTTCTCTTCTGGAATGGCAATGCGATGTGTTTTCTATACTATACTCGAGATTAATCGCTCTACAGATTGAATTATGATAAATGAACTTTAATAGTTGCTATAACTCACAAGAGTTTACTTCCCTCACAGACAAGTGCGAGCGAAGTCTCCTCGTTCCTCACTCCCAAGAGAGAAGAAGACGAAGTCTGTGTTGAGGCACGTTCAGAGCATTCAGAAGAAGAGCACAAGTTGAGGGAAGGCAGCTCTGGTGCGAGCGACACGAGTGCTGTTCGTCAGGGCGCTTCATCTCAGGAGAGCGCTAACTTCCCTCCACCAGATGCGTCTTGTAGAAACAGCAGCGTCGAGGTCCGACCTCCTGACTGCCTCAAAGAGGAGTTCAAATGTCAAGCCAGTGATTACTATTGTTCTGAAAGGAAATTGTTGACGCAACATCAAAATACGGAACACAGCGTAAACAAGCCGGTCAAGAGCGAGGCGTGTGACTCCATATCTAAAGGTGGTGCTGAAGTCAGTCGACACAAAGAGAAAAAGGGCAAGAATGGTGAGGGGCTGACATGCTCGTTGTGTGCCTATTCTTGCTTGCTGGATAGAACTATGGCTAAACATTTGGCTAGGGAACATGGTATAGGGAAATTATTCAAATGTGAGCTCTGTGATTTTTCTACGCACTATGGACGCTACTTGATAAAACACCAAGCGAATAATATCTGTGGGGCGAAGCAGTTGAAGTGTGAATTCTGTGGATATTTGTGTTCTACTCGTTATCGACTTAAGTTACACGAATCCAGAGAACATGGTAAGGGGGAACTTATAAAGTGCGAGTTTTGCGACTATTCGTCTGCATTTCGTAACAATGTCACGGTTCACGAACGTAGAAAGCACGACAAGGGTAAACTAGAGTGCGAGTTTTGTGACTTCGACTGTGCCACTTCTAATGAAATCACACTGCACCTTGCCAGTAGGCATGGCAAAGGGAAATTTTTCAAGTGCAAGGACTGTGACTATTCGTCTGCTTATAGGGCTAGCGTTAGAAAACACCAAGCCCGAAAGCACGGTAAGGGGAAATTTTATCGGTGTGCTTTCTGTGATTATTTTGCTCCCCAGACTAGCGACGTTAAGCGACACCAAGCTAGAAAACATAAAAATTCGAGTTGACATTTTCACATGTTATCTATTTATCAATCTATAAAATATTAAAACTCTGGTCGTCTTGCTTGTTTGTTTACTTGCTTGAAACCGTGCACACGTTTGTCTGTCGGATCCGAGATATTCGAAATTTATACTCTTCGTTTAGTCCTGTATTGTGGATACCGACTTAACTGCATGGGATATATTTCTGGATACGGTTTGATTTTGATGAAATTTATTTGATCCAACGGGTCACGAGTAGTCTAGTATGCATTAAATAAAGCAGACAAGGGTGCCTTTTCACGTAGGAAATTGTAATTATTTAATGCTTTCGAAAATATTCATTTGCCTTCAAAGTTTTTCAATATCGTGATATTAGCAACATCGATGATATTCGTAGGTATGCCATCATATTTATTTCCTACAAGAGCAAACCTAGTGCCTGATCACGACCAACGTAAATTTCAGAAGTGACGTTGACTTTGCTTTGAACTACATTATGCGACAATATTCCATGTCAGTTTGTGTGCCTGAGTACATCGGTTCATCCATCGGAACACTGCGTATCCGTGCTACGGAGCAGCTTCCTGACGCAGCTCGTTCTGGTGCCGTCGTATGCACTTCCCTTCAGGGGGCATAGGCTAGGTAATAGAGTTAAATTAGTTTTATCTTTCGTATGCTTTGAAGACAAGTCACTGAAGGCGGACACCGTTAGATTGTGTCAGCTCTTTATAAACGCCTTCTGGACTTCTGTCTTTCGTGCCCACTTTGCTTCCTTCCATTGGCATATCTTCTTTCCTGATAACATATTATTAAACTTTTCATCCTCGTCTTTTTTAACTTGGAAATCCTGGGTGAAGATGCACCCGTGCATGGATTCCACGGCTTTTAAAGTTCACGTGGAATGGTTTCTTCTTTTCGATCCCTTGAAATCGCTTGCCATGGTGCTAGGCATCTTTCAACTAACTAATAATCCACTCTAATGCAGGAATAAGAATATTTCACTTTGAAAAGCTCAGCTGAGATTGTCGTTAGGTAGGTACTTTTGGGATTTATAAATTATACTATCAATCTATCAGTGCTCGCTCTTTTGCTCTAAATGTCTCAACTATAAATAGGATGATCTACCAAACTCCCTGTTGAGGACAACAGGGATTACTACGTACAGGGTCACGTGTCGAATCTTTCTTGTATCACACTATTGCCCTGAATTTAGTGAAGTTATTGAAGTCAAATTAAGTGAAATAAAGATGGCGAACTTATTATCTAGACTGACAGCTATCACCGATGAGGACGTGGGCATTACGACGTGTGTACTACTAGCCCTTGACGGCCGTAGTGATCGAATTCGTTCAGTCAATTTCGAAATGATAATATGGAGAAAATATTAGCCAATGGAGTCTGAGTCCAAGGTGAACGTATTAGTACAGTCCAAAGCAAGATGCCTAAACCGCCACACTGCTCAATTGGAGAAATTGCGCTCAGTGGGCCACCGGATGTCATGGAGTGTGGTGCGTGACAGGCAACCTTTCATCTTGTCAACTTTCGTCCATCATGGACTCCAAGAGAGGTTAGTTATCCCAATGAAAAAACTACAAGTTAGATTAGCTTGATTCATGTGTGTGATAAAAGGTGTAGCTAAATTATCTGGCGCGTACATCTATATTGTGGGCGCCCTTTTTTGGTTAGTACAAATTCGTTCAGTTAGGCCAGCACCATTACCAGACACTACTTGACGAAATCGTTCAGTTTGTCTTATACAAGGTATTCGGTGTTTTTTACACCTAAATATAGAATAAATGTAACTATACTACTGTTTTTAATCCAAATAGGCTACCTTTACTTTATTGGCTACCAGCCCCAAGTAGAAAGGCGTAGTATTTTTAACTCTGTTATTGTGTTTGGCAGTCCTTCTCATAGTTATTTTTTTTCAGAAATGGCTCCAGGGTTCTTCTACGGATCGTCTGCCAAGAAAGCATCTATTACTGAAAGGATGGACATGTTAGCAGCTGATACAAGCGATGTTGATGAAAACTACGATAGTGATGACAGTGTTGCAGATCCAACGTTTTGTCCAGCAGAAGAACAGATGCAAGCGCCCACTCTTGACGCAAGTGACGACGTCATTGAGTCGCAAGAAATTGTGAATGACGATGAGAACGCATTAGTTTTGGAAATTAATGAAGACCATATGGATACTCGTGCAACTAGAGCTGAGAATAGGAGCAACAGAATTTCATGGATTGGAGAAAATGATGATGAAACTCTCATCCCTCCTTTTGAGGGGCCTGTATTGGAACCGATCAGTGTGCACGAACCTGTTGACTACGTAAGAGAGTTTCTTTCCGAAGAATTACTGCAGCTCATAGTGTCACAGACTAATTTGTATTCTGTTCAAAAAGACCCAAACAAACCACTGAAAACAGATCAAAATGAAATTGAACAATGGATTGGTTTATTCTACTATTTTTCTCTTGTGAAAGTATCAAACGTCCGGACCCATTGGAGTAGCAGGTTATTTGGTCTTCGAGAAATTGTGTCTCGAATTATGTCGCGAGACAGGTGGCTAGAGCTGAAATCTAAGTTTCACCTTGTGGACAACAGCAGTTTGCCAGCCGATGACAAATTTTCTAAGATACGGCCTATGATCACCCATTTGCAAAACAAGTTCAGAGATATCCCCATGCTACAAAACCTCTGCATTGACGAGCAGCTAGTGCCATTCAAGGGGACAAGTTCTCTAAAACAATATATGCCTAAGAAGCCCCATAAATGGGGCTACAAAATATTTTGCTTGGCAGGTGATGACGGCGTAATCTACGACTTTCTGCCATATGTTGGAAGAGTAAACCCGGTAAACAAACCAGGCATTCCAGATCTCAAAGCAAGTGGAAATATTGTCCTTCATCTTTGCGAAAGCATTCCCAGCAATAAGAACCATTTATTATTTTTTGATAATTGGTTTACTTCGGTACCTTTGCAGCAACACTTAGCAGAAAGGAAAATCTTTTGCTGTGGAACAGTTCGGGCAAATCGCGTGCTTGGAATGAAAATTTCTCAAAAAGAAGATAAAGAATTGATGAAAAAAGGAAGAGGAGCATTTGAAGAGAGGAGACTGATCAGCGAAGCATGCGATATTTCATATGTACGGTGGTATGACAACCGTGTTGTGAACATGCTGTCATCATTTGCCCGCTCAAATCCTACTTCTGAAGTTGATCGCTTTGACCAAAAAGAGAAGAAGGTCATCAAAGTTACTATTCCAAACATTGTTCAAATCTACAATCGGTCAATGGGTGGAGTAGACAAGGCAGATCATCTGATTGCCATTACCAGAACCCCATTGAAGTCAAAGAAATACTACATGAAGATGGTGTTCCACATGTTCGACATGGCTGTTGTCAACAGCTGGCTTTTATATAAGC
Organism: Orchestia grillus; assembly: GCA_014899125.1. NCBI lineage: Eukaryota > Metazoa > Arthropoda > Malacostraca > Amphipoda > Talitridae > Orchestia > Orchestia grillus. The sequence goes on along the minus strand of VOMN01096785.1, from coordinate 243 downwards.
GAGACGCAATCCTGTTAGATATGCCATGTAAAAGTGTCCTTGCACTATCAGACTTCAAGTTTCACGTAGCATTTGCTCTCATGGAAGCAGGCAAATTAATCAATAAAAGAGGAAGGCCTTCAGCTTCTGAAACTCCCGAGAGCAAGAGGCGAAAAACTATGCATGTAACAGTTGTCCCTCAAAATTCTGTTCGGTATGATCAAGTTGGCCACTGGCCATCTGTTGCAGAAGTTCGTCGCATTT
>VOMN01096773.1:0-42277 GCA_014899125.1 Orchestia grillus | reverse complement strand
GGTCTTCAACAAAAAATGCATAAAAGAAAATTTTCTCTTCAGTGCACGGTTTCAAGCAAACATGCAAGCAAGCAAACAAGACGACCTGAGTTTTAGTAGTATAGATAAATTTCGCGACGATATCGCGTAAGTGTGAACAAATGCTCGCTTGACTAATAGACCACCACGAGACACGACCTAATAGACCACGAGCTTTGATTCAGTTAAAATACCCGGTGCTAATATCTGAACAAAAAATGCCGTGATAAATAGCCAACTTTGTTAGATAGCATCTTTCATCAAAATTGCGACTTGTCCAACAGTACAAAAGAAACAAAGTTTTCGGTACAATACGTTAAGAACCTTATTTATAACTAACACTCCCATGGTCTGGTGCACTAATGATCGAAAGAGCAGCAATGAACCGTTCCAACTGGTTTGGCGCACAGAGAATCTCACTGGGCACCGGTTCTTCGCGAGTTCTCAATGATGCTATGCACTCTACGTCGAGGCCGTAAAAGATGATTAGAAATAAAGTGAGATCCTTGACTTTAAACTCCCCGTATTTTACATGACCAACATTCATAAAACTAATTCACGTAAACGGTGGAGTATGAAGGAGTCCGTGAAATCAGTGTAACGCTCGGGGTGTGCTAGGGTAGTAAGGCCGGCGGTGCTCTCTTTAGTCATGACGGCCACTCAGTGACCTTGGCATGGGTTTTTTGTTACCATAGTACAGAAGCGAGCCACCAACCGCCTACCGATAACACCAGCACTCTTCTCCGTCAAGCACTAGCATATCATCGCGCACTGCTAGTGTTTTGGGGAAACTCGTATTTGCACACGTCAACAATTCTCCGTCAGAATTTGTACCGTTATTTGTTCAAGTGTTCGGGCACGAGGACGTCAAGGCAATGAACAAACTAATCACAACTTACAAGAATCGAGAAAGTTTTACTTACTACAAGAACCCTGACTTCTTTTAACTGAGCTCGAATGAAAGCAATAGTGAACTTATCGCTCCACGTAAGGTTTCATAGACGAGAATCAACCCTGTTGCAATAACAAGGTCTTCCACACATGTTTCACTTTATTGAACACTGATGTTGAATTCACCACTACAAAGTAACAAAATTCAAGTTCTCAAATAAGGAACGTCAAACACACGAAGTAACAAAGCATAATTACTTAAGTCTGGGTAAAATAAGGTAAACACAGGCAGTGACTCGTGGTGAAACTTTATTGTAGACAAACTGTACAGAGAGACAGATCTGAAGGTGAGCCAGGCGGGATGATCACGATCATCGCCGACCTAATCACATTAATCGCCTTCATCTTAAGAGTAGATCACAGTTGTTCAAAGGCTTCTAACTTTAACAAGACCATGCAAATTTAAAAAAAAAAGAGGATGAATAAACATGAAAGTTGCAGCTAAAATTACAATTAATTATCAGAAAATATAAATTCGGGCGTACACAGTCTCAGTAAAATGAACTTGCATTGTAAAGAAATAAATTACTGAATACTTTGTGACCTCGCATTACGGCCAGGACAGCTGGACGAGAAGACAGTAATGGTAAAGTCGTTTTACATTAAAAATAACATCAATAACTTCACATTCTGAACGCGCAGGGCAAGAGCAACGCCATGCCGCCGCAAGTGGTCGTATCTGAAGAGAGGCATCCATGAAGTGAGATGCACTCGCGAGTTTCAGGCACTAACCGCACCGTCCCCGTCGGTGAGTGCCTGAACTTGCTCAACTCTGGAGCGTTCTATGTGCTGACCCAACACGTTAAAAAATTATGATGCCACACTTCTCTTGCTGAGACTGTCAGCAGCTAGCATAGCCGCTCAACCATCAACTGATACCATTAACGCAATGTACCTTTGCCTATTCTGACTCGTTCAATTATGGGCAACTATTCTAAGCCTGGATGTCACAATGATCAACATCTCGATAGGAATCATTGTAAAAGAACCGTTATCTTGCTACGGCGGCTGACGCAAAGATCCCGCGACTGGCACAATCGTAAGGAGCGAACGCTCGACCCAGTCGTGCCTACTACGGTGACGCCTGAGTGATGAGCCAAGCGTCCCATGCGACAGACAACAGCATGATACGCTAACTCCTCAGACACGCACCACTAGGTTCCACCGCAAAAACTACTGGCTAATTTGAAAGAGTTTTTTCGTAGAACACGAAAACATTGTACCCACTATTTCAAAGCACATAGAAGAAATTGTGGAAATAAATTACGATGCCGACAAAATTATACACTTACTACACGACCGGCACGCATGGACAAGGACAGTAATTCCAAGTGGGCTGATGGGGTCAACAATCCTCAATGGTACAAGTTACACTATCAACACTTCAATACTTCATTCAACAAGTTACACTATCGCCTCACGTATCTGTAGCTGCAAATTTTAGGAATAATTAAAGAGGCAAGTCTGTTAATTGCCAGCTCACTAGGGGGAATAATAGACAGTAACCCACAAATTAGAATTCGACTTGTCAGCTAAAACACGAGACCACTACTCCTTACTTCACTTGTCAAGTCAAGGAACCGCTGTTACCAGATTACACTTCGCCTACTTGCTGAATATTCAAAAAAATACGAAAAGTGTCATAAATTGCTTAATATCCAATAAATTCCATTAAGCTTCCGTTAACCTACTTCATTCAACATATTAAATTCTACAAATTTGCGAGTTTTAAATTCCATTAACAGTGAATTACTTATTAAAAACTGCCACTGGTCCGTGTTAACTGATAGAAATTTTCGACAGGTCCTTATTACTACCTCGCACGTTACGCTCACTTCTATAACCAAACGTGGCTCGTGCTGCTGAGACCACGCTTTCTCGCAGCACACGATCGCACACAGGAGCGTACTGCGCGGGTCAGTGTTCCAACTTGGAGTCGACGGTGGAAGTCGAATGCCTTCCCAGACACCTCCGTCAAACACCGAGTATTCCTTGAATAGCTGTTCGAATGCTACCCATCACCTCGACATGAATCATTCTGAGTAGTTGTACGACATCAGACACACGCCCTTGTGTTACACACAACGCATCGATACAATTTCGAGATAACACAAGAGAAATTCGAATTAACTTTGAAAAGTTGATGCTCCGTGCAATGAACAGAATTGTGCGCGACAACAGATCACGTCTTCAATTGATGATAAATTATTAAACATATTCGTACAAAGTTAAGTCCAATTAATTCTCCCACCGTATGCTAGGCAAGTTTCAAGAAAGAAGCCTTTACACTTAACACTACCCAATAACTAAAAGCTTACACTCTAATCACACTCGAGCAATCTTAACGATAGATGCATTTCAAAACATTTATATTGAGATACTGAAGATGACGTAAAATGCACAAAATTCACATTCGTCCAACAGATAATAAAAACGATCTAATTTCAGAGGTCAAAATCGGTGTTAAGAGCCAAGAGGCCGACACAAGCCTCAGAATTGGACAAGCGCTCCGCCAGACATGATCGCCATCGACGAAGCCGCATTTCCTGACTGCTCAACGCCATTTCACTAAATGAGACTGAGTACATCAGTCACACCAAGACGCTGTTGTGTACGCTATTCGAGAGACACAACTATCATTCAACAAACTAACTCGAACACGTCGAAGAATTACATTATCGTTCAGTCGAAGAAGAGAATCAATTTTGTACTTACAATTCAAGACATGAGGCCGATGGTCATACTACAAATGCCTAAACTTGAAAAAAGAAACAAAGCTGAGATCCAGTAAACTCAAACTCTAAGTTTGACATGATATGCACGTAGCACATGAAGCTGATCTTCACTAGCTCATATCCAAACATAAAAATAACAACTGGTGAATATTCACAACGTGGGAGTTCATAATGACCTACGCCAACACATCCAATGCTGTCACCCACGATGTTCGCAATTTATCAGTTAGAAAAAGGGCCACCGCACGTGCCAAGAACAGAAGTTACTTCAGTGAACGCTACCATGGATCAAAATTTGTTAGACTCCGGAAAATCGAATCCCACTCCGCACAAATGCCCAACATCGTAAACTATAAGCAGACAAAGAACATGGGTGATGGAAGTATGCTCCGCACAATCTACTGTAAGTTATTTCGCTACTTACACGACAGCTAAAGTTAATGCGAGTCTAAGCTAAAAATTACCACGTAAAAGTTTAACACCAAAATCAAAAACTAAAGAAACTCAACAAATCAACAAAAAAGGGGGAGAAGTTGTACAGAGCAGATGCAGTCACACAAAAGGGATAGACAAAGACACACGCAGAGCGAACAAAGTCAAAATACTCAGGATCACGACTAAACATGGAGCTCTCATCACCCGAATTCGTAACCAAAATGAGGGAAAATGGACACGACGTGGAACTCGACTAAAAATTTCCGTAGAGTTTTGTACAAAAAGTCTCCTTTGAAGAGATTGGCGCAAATATTTGTCACAATTTCAAGTAAACCAGCATCAAGAGACACGTGAAAGGACACCTATTTAAAAGCATGACAGTGAGAAAAGAAGGAAACAACAGTTGAAGGAAGGGTAGCTCAGCTCAACACAAAGCCTCGTTCGAACGCATGAGATGAGCTCTACGAAATTAACTACAGTAGCTACACAATGAATCATTTGTAAACTATTGCACTTGAGCTATGAACAAAACACTAATGAAACAAGATAAAATCAAACAAATGGGAACATAATAAAGATACTTTAAGAAAAGAGGCATTTTCCTACCAGTGTATATACAGAGAATAATCAAAGACAGAGCAAAGTGACGGAAGGAAGTTATAAATCTTTCAGATCGCCCGCAATCCAAAATTGAAAGATGACGAATGCGTAGAATAAAAGGAAACATTAACGCTAAGAAATACCTTACCAAAATCGTCCTAACTCATGAAACTCACACCAGTTCACGAGCAGATCTTGTGAGTAGAGTGAGACCGATTGAAAAGAAGAAATGAGTATTTACAATTTGCAGAAATCATACGGCACTGTCACAAGATCGAATGAAAGTGAATCAGGAAGGGAACAGACTCATAAATAAGAGATCACGGAAATAAGTAGCTAGGAACTGAAGCTATGAACTACTGAAGGTAAATCTGCTACAAAAACACAGAGCAAAATGCGCTCGCGCATCTTAGGTAGGCAGTTCCATTGCGACAAATAGCGACAAGGCAGCAGCCTTATGGGTAATGCGGCATCCAAGTCACTAATTAACTCGTCAGAAAATATATTATTCTTTCAGGGGCATGATAAACGCAAGCAAGAGGAGTACATTTGCGATGTAACTGTATACAGAAACACTATTCAAACTAATCAAGAATTATACAGAACAGACACTGATTCCCAAAAGCATTGCTCAGTTCACAGTCCGTGATTTCCATATGAAACCATCGGCCAGACAGTAATTCCCTCACACGTTTTGAGGAAAAAGTTCCAGTCGAACCTATGTTACTTATTCCCTATTAAAGCGCTTCCAGTGCCTGCCTTTGGTTTGTTTGTTCTCAAGAGCCCAGCTCTTACTGCGGGCTCTGAACATTTTTAGGTCTCCGGCGTGCTCAGCGTCCATCATTCTAGTATACTTTTCAGGGACACACAACTTAGGATACTGCTCGAAAAAAGCTTTATATCCGCCCTCTAGGAGGTAGGTCTCTGGGAAGTGAAGTGCGGGGTAACGATCTTTGTTCACATTACGATCACGCTCCCGTAACAAACGCTGAGCTCTAGGACCGCGCTCAGCACTGAACTCGCAGTGAAATATTAAAATGTGTCGTTTATTGGGGTCAGATGGGGTTGGTGGAGTCTCTTTTTCAGCCTTATTTATATAATCAACCACAAATTGGGGATTATGCCAACTTTCAGCCCCAACTATATGGCCGCCTTCAAACTCGTACGGATAGCGACAATCTAAAATCTGATACGACTCAATAATGTCTTTGTAGTGGCCATTAATAACCTGCGCCATCGTTTCGGGAGTTATGGACTTAATGTCCGGATTACGAGAACACTGAAGCACAGGTAATGAAAGGCAACGGCCAAAGTCGCCAGTAAGCTCATCCTCGTGATTTTGGCTTTTGCTTAACGCTTTCATGATCGAAAGATGGCTCTCACTGACGGTTCTAGGAAGTGAATCTTTTTTCCTAGACCCCTCACCTCCGTCGCAAACATCCACAGTAACAGGAGCAGAGAACTGACGAAGGACCAAGCTGTAGGCCTCAGAGCGAATTGGACCTTGGTTGTATTCAGAAATGGTTTGCTTGCCAACGGGTAGTTCGGGAGAAGCGTCAGAGTGCTGACGTTGAAGCGTCGGAGGGGAAACGGACTCGACCTCACGGGCAGTTGATTCATTTGATGGAGATGCATCAAATTTAAGCACAGGTAGAGGTTTTATCGTTAATCCAGAACAAGAATCCGCAACGTGTCCTGTAGACAACAGAGGAGTAGCTGTGTGAGGCTTGTGACGTTTAGTCTCAAGGAACGGAGATACTTCAGAGGGAGGAAGTGGACGCTTGAAGGCGTGGTTGGGACTCGCGCCAACCTGATTGAAGAAAAAAAACGCTTGGTGATCGCCAATAATATACCGAAACCAGAAATTTGCAGTGGTGTTCCCAGAAAATTATAAAAATAATCATTACTGAGTGAACAGTACCCAACTGACCACGTGCAATAACGAAAGATACTCACCTTGAATACATTGGTAGCAAGAGGAGGAGTGACATCACAAAGGGAAAGTGCTCTTCTGATGGGAAGACGAGCGTTACGGTTGAATGGCGACACCTCCATGTCAGTACACAACTTGTTCCCAACACGCATCTCGTTCCTGGTGGTGGCCAGCAGTTGGGGAGAGGGCGTGCATGCCATAGGACTGATCATGCAGTTCGAGTTCGGGGACGCCACACTTACAGAAGGCGGAACAGCAACGATTTCCGTGTCGCGACGTGACATCGTAACTGTATGTGCAGACGAGTCAGGTTCGTCGGAAAATAGCTTTTTCGCAGTGGCACGAACTTGTTTAGCTTCGTCGTCCGTATCATTAATGATCTTTCCACTTTCCACTGACTGGGAAGAAGCTTGGGCTTGAGGAGATGTCTTTTCAGCAGAAACTGAACCTGACAGAACACTTGTGTCGATGACTTCACCAGATAAGAGAGCACCAAGTTGCAATTTTGGAGAATTAGATGACCCACCCGGCATTTCCATCTCGACACTTTCCTCCAGCGAGTACAGCTCGTGCATGTACAAGTCATCTTCGCCTTCCTGCACCGGTAAAACCATGGAAGAGGTCTCCGTAACAAGAGATTGTAGAACACATTTAGCCCCGAAAGTCGAGCACTTTTGTTCGATTCCAAAAATCTTAGGTTGAAGGTCACTCGATTGGCGGGGGACATTTTTAGAGTGATCCGGAGAGGCTTTATTAATCTTGATAGACGTTCCTTGAATTCCTTCCAGTATTGGAGACAGAGGACTGTCGGACGCCGGAATATTTGAATACTGAATTGACTGCACATCACTGGAAGACTTGCACGCGTCTGAAGCCCGCTGAACTCCACTTGCCACTTCAGCACTTATTTCAGTCTGGGTGGTCTGTCCAATTGGCTGGATTTCCGTGGGAAACACAGTGACTTTCAGAGTTGTTGGCTGCTGGCCGGATTTAAGCGAGTTCAGTCTGGTGATTTTAACCTTGGTAGGAGTATCCAAATTAAGCTTACGAGGAGCCACGTTGAACGTGTCTCGCAACCTGAAACGGAAGAACACAACTATTTATACTTCCAGCTAAACAGCAATGATACAACAAAACAAAGCCAGCGCAAACGAAACGAAATTATTGTATGACTGAATCAAGATAATACAAAAAGTACGCGTAAACATAAAATCTAAAAACGTACTTGGAATGAAATTCCCCTCCCATTCGTTAGAGCCACGCTAAAATCGTCAAATTTACACGAAAGAAAAAATTAGCAATGATCAATGTCACGTATATTGCTTATGAGATATTCCACAGCATCCAAAATGTCCAGGAAACGTACGGGGAAATAAGTTCGAATTTCCTATTAGAAGTGGTACAACTTTTGTGAACAGACCTGGCATCGTCGCACTTGGTGGCACTCTCGGAGTAGCCCGAGTCTTGACTGTTGGGATCAGGGTCATCAGGCGGGGAGGCCTCCACAAGCGGCTCGCTGGCGCGCTGCCTGTGCTTCTTGGCGGGTGTGGGTGCCTTCTTGAGGGGGCTGCTGAAGCAGAGCGAGCGACTCACGCCTCCCAAGTTGGAGATGTTCTTTAAAGGCGACCTGCGACGACGCCTGCTCGCAGTGACAAGCTTGTCTTTGGGTGTGCCCTGAAGGCAATTTTCTTTCTCTTCAATTGTTTTGGAAGGTGTTGGCGGCGACAGAGACGACAGTGGTTCGAAGTCTCCTAAAGCCGCAGCCGCTGATTCCTGAATGCTATCTGACAGACCTGCACACAGCAAAGGTAACATTTCACGTCACAAGTATAATATTTCTAACACCATCAGCTCTCATACGCCAAGTAGCACAAAAATTTAGCCGAGTCTGCCAAAATTTCATGCTTGCAATATTTGCATTTCACGGCCTTTGCTATTCAACTATCACAAACGTAGTGTAAATCCGAGGAAACGATAAATAAACTTCATTAGAATTTCAGCAGCCTCAAAAACTAGAATTTAATAGAATAGTCGATACGGCAAGCTGTAATTTGATTTTTTTTATTTTGTTAAAAACCATGGTAAATTACATTCAAATATATAAGACAAAAAATAATCCCATTGATGAAACTCCTCAACATGCAATTTAGGCTTCAGTTGACTCTGCCAACTGCTTCAAAATGGCAAAAGTGTAAGGAAAAATTTTCACCTGTAAACAACAGCTAAGACATGAAAATTCTTATCACGATTAGTGCAGCTAATTTGTTTAATTTGAATAGGGTGACTAACACTGCACGCACACGAATGGTGGAGTAAATGTGCAGCATAAACTAGCACTTCGCGCACGCAGCACAAGCTAAAACTTCTGAGACACATCGACCGCAGAGATGCCTAAAGCAACTTCACTGATAACAAACTGTGCTCGGTTATGGCGCCCGCACCGGAGGAAGCCGGCGCATCTTAGCAAAACTTGCCTGTGCGCGCAAAACGCAGGCCACACGAAAATCAAAGTACATAAAATTCATCATTTTAGTTCAATCCAATCATAACTGAGGCATAGCGTATTTCGTTGTCAAGTCAAAACGCAGTGGCTCTTTAATATCACGAAACCAAGAACATGAAGGCTAAAAGACGGGAAGCTTAGACGGCTCTCAAGAGCCACTCGGCTCTTCAATGATTGACAAAATTTGTAACGGCTAAAATTAATCGACAAAACCAAAACAAATACGAAGTCGACGTACATCACACTAACATGAAAAAATAGTAAAGTATCGCTATTGCACACCATGACACGATCACTATCTCTACTCACTGCAGCTGAGGTGAGAAGCTCGCCGTGCGATGTAGGTCGGAGGGAAGGACCTGAAGGAGAGGTTGGTCGCGTCACGGGAAGGCGAGTCCGACGACTGGCAAGCCTCTCCACATAAAGACAACCTTCTGCAAGACGTCACGTTGCCAAACTGCGACGAGGTGTCCAGGAAGCTCTCGCCCAGGCGGCTCATGTTCTTTCTACCCGACAGATTAGTCGAATTCAAGTCGAGAGCGAGAGACGACACAGGTGAAAGGGTGTTCATGGGTGACACATCGAACTGCAGTTTCTTCTGTATTATGATGGGCGAAGAGGAGTTGATGATGGCACTGTTCTGCAGACTGAAGGCCCGCCCGACCCGCGGTCTGCCACTGAAGCTGCCATCGCTCACCCGCGCGCTCTGGTTTGCGCTGGGAGAGAAGAGGTCCATGCAGTCGCTCCTGCCTTGGCCGCCATCTTCCTTGCTTGTCTCGTTAGTGATCTGCCTGTTGCTGTTCAGCGCCGTGAAAAGGAGGCTGCGTGAGGTCATAGTACCAATCAGAGGACAATTTCGACTTCCAAATTAAAGCCGCAGCCAATGATGACCCGATGCTTTAGGGTGGCACGGAAGAGAACTCACGAAATTTCAGGCGCAACTTCAAGAATCCGTCAGGCAGATTTCATCGATTATGGTGCACTGCCGTACTAACGTACACATCACTGAGTCAGCTGATGCTGCCAATAAAATAAAAATTCTTCTCCACTTAACTGCAAAAAGAATAAAATATGTTCAATAATTTACCATCCGTCCGTGAAAAAAAACGCGTAGATTTTTCACCAAAAGAACTCAACGCAAGCATAGAGACCTTTTCTCTTGACTGACGCAAATGAAAACCAAGTAATAAAGGTTGCAAAAGAGAAAACTAAAACAATAACAGATATCTTTTAAAAAGCGTCTTCCTTCTCTGATGGATAAAGTAAGTTCCGTGGGGTCCGCAAAGTGCGGCACAGCGCGCAGCAGGCGCTCAAGACGAGGTCATGTATGCTGGATACCAGGGCCGACACACCAGAGGCGGCAGCAGCACAGGTGCAGCAAGCATTGCACGGCACTCGCGTGGTCAAGTGAACAAGGTAACACCGGCGACTATACTTCAAAACACTTCGTCTTCAGTCCGTTTAATATATTACGTAGGGTAAACATTGTAGTAAAACATTTGCGGTACTTGACATATATGAACGCAAGTTTCTCACTAAGAATCAGTTTAATCAAAGCACCGTAACCTTTCAGAATGAATTTAAACACGATGTAGCGTACCCTCTCCCTACCCGCTTTAGCTCTGATGAGGCAAACTTCAAGGAGTTGACTTGATAAAATTGGATCAAGAGATGGTCTCAGGTACTCATAGAAAAAATCCTGATTTCGTTGGCACAATAAACACACATAACTACATCATGAAAGCACAAGATTTTACGATGAAAAGACAAAAATATCCAAATAAAATCAGTTCTCTTCAGAGGTTGAAACACACAATATGTTTAAAGGTATTTTCTAGCAGTTATCTTTTAATAAGATGTGCATCATTCTAGCACACAAAAATCTTCTGATTTTTTATATTTTCTTGTGAATTAATACCTCAGTGTATGAACAAAAACATAAATGTAAAAATAAAAACTAGTAAAAGAATTAGTCAGAAGAAAATGTGATGCCACCTATAACTATAGGAAATAAAATTGAAGAACAGTAAGAAAAAATATAGTTTTATTTCAGGCACAGCTGAGATAGCCACCAGATGTACATTGGGTAATGCCAAAATCACGGTAATGGTAATTTCCTGATGGTAATGGTAATTTCCTGATGGTAATGATAATTTCCTGATGGAAATGGTAATTTCCTGATGGTAGTGAGTGTCCATGGCCAAAGAAAGAGAAAGATTAAATTAAATCTCATGCAGAGAATAAGATGTAAGTTCAAACATCTTAGCTACCACTCCAAGTGTTCTACTTAAAGTCAACTTAGTATCCCTAGGCTTTCCTCATTTCAAGTCTGCATTTATATAAAGACATTTTTTCCCATGTCCTGCAGAGAGTGTGTGCAGTCTTTCCACGTGCATACATTTCCTTTCATCTGTGAAATACATTGATGAAGACAACTTAGATACTCTTATTTATTTGCAAACCACAAAATTAAAATTATGACTCCTAAAACAAATGCTGCCCATTTCATTTCTCTCAGATGTCCACACTAAACACCTAAGGCATGTCAATGAAAAATGAAACACAAAAGCATGCCTAGTTCTTTTCAAAAATATGAAGAGTTTCTTTGATATCCAGAGCAATTTAAGGGTCTAAGAACTTTTTCCACACTTTTCCTCCATATAATTTAGGATTAACAGAATATTATCTTTAGATATCATCCAAATTTGGAAAAATGAATAATCAAATTCTTAAGTTTATGCTGCAAATGAAAGGAAAATAGAAATATATAACCTGCATCTGCCTGAGCCAACTTTTGAGATCTAACATGAAAGTAGAAAATAAGTTTGCCTACAATAGGAAATATATTACAAAGAACCCTAACTTTCTTTGTGTAACAGGTTCATTCAATAACTTTCCTCCAATAAAATGAAATCTATCAAAAGTTTATAACTTCTTCATGTATTGCCAAGTAATTTAAAGGTATTTTATGAACCTCAATTTCTATTACTTTATGGTATCCAATTAACCTGTTGCCAGAAAATTCTAGGAGGATCAGTTTTATTCCTGTTGATTGAATGAAAACTATTTCGATAAAATTCAAGTAATTATTCTAGATAAGTTGTCACTCTATACTAGAAAGATCAAGAAAACACTGAAGTGTTGCTAAAACTCTCATGAACTATAAATTGAGGTTAAAATTCTTGAAAAGGCATCATATCTTCACTCATTATTATTATTACCAATATTATTATTACTATCTGTAGCAAGAAATCTAGTCAATCCTGTGTTTGCTACAATAGAAGTGCTCATAAGAAGTATCTCAGTACAAAAGAAAATCAATTTTCTCATCACTATACCAGTCTGGAGAGCATGGATGCTACACCATCACAAGGGCTACTAGCAATCAAGCTAATCTAAAAATGTGATGCATAAAATCTACCTAATATGAATAAATAAAACAGTAATACAAATGTGTCATTGGAAATCATCAATGTCTTTTTGCAAGTCTATCATCATGGATGGTGGAATCACTAGCCCTGCTGTAGTGATCAGATACCTAATCCAACATCTGTCTAAAGTACATAGTATTTTGAAAATACTTCCCAATTTGTAAACAGATGTTAAATTGATGGATATGCCAAATTTAATTGCAAAGCTCCAGTTACATGCATTCTAGAATCAAATCATCTAAATAACTTTCAGTGAAAAACAAACTTATGGGTTGCATTTAAATCAAACATTGGATTTATGTGCCTAATTTTTTTGCTTTTTCTATATTAACAGATAACTTATATATATTTCTATTATAAAATATCAATAAGCAATAAGCTAATGAATGAACTTTTCACAAAATTGAATAACAATGTGATACACTGAAAAACTTCATAAAAATATAGACAAAGCAAGAAAATTATGTACATAAATCTAACGTTTGACTTAAATGCAAATTTATTTCCAAAAATGCGTACTTTCTCAATTTCTTCTTTAAAAAATTCACATCACTAAACTTTCATACGCTTATTTGGAAGACACTTTTTCAAGCGCATTTTAAAGGTAATATAACAAAAAAACAGCAGTTATAAGTAATGAAAGGCTTTATATTTAATACTATAGTTCAGAGCGCAGCACATTCCTACAAGGTCCCCTGAACTGCAAGCTTTACGATAAGTTCCTTCCAAGGCAGCAACAATGCAGACTCCGTCGCGTACGTACATGGCACAACTGGCTGTTTTGTTCCAATTAACCGAGTTGAGCTCATTACTTGCTTTGCGGCAATTCACGGTGTAAACGACTGACAGAATCGTTCACGCACATATGAAAAATTGCAAGAAGATTTTAAATAATGAGCCATGGTTTTATAATAATTTAAGTACGTATTAAGTCAGTACCACTACACATCTCTAATGATCAATTAATGAAATTAAACAATATATGTGTAGACAAAATTAAGAAAGCATGTATTCACTTGTACATTTAATATAACATTCTCACTATTACCATTTCAGAAAATGCATGGATTAACTTTCAAACAAGACTAAGCTGCGGAACACCTCACTTCGCCGTTGCTACCACTGGACTGAAGCTTATGTTGAATTCGCCGCGATTCTGTCAACAAAGAGGTGCCAACTACTCTATTATTGTTAAGAATTATATCAAATGATGAAGAAAACGGATAATTTTAAAATAAAGCTCCATTAATATATTTGATAAATAATATTATTGCTAAAGGTGATTACAAAAATGCGATAAAATGATGAATTCAAGCGTAGTTTAGGTATTTCATTTTTGCTCGAGACACACGATCATCTGGTACTTTACCTCACGGAAACATCTGATTGCCTGAACGGCAGAAGAGCTTCAACATAGAGAAGTTTGGTACACGTGCGTGTTTAAACTTAATTTTAGCCATCAAAGTACATAATATATTTTTGTACACAGTGGTAGAAATTCTAACCAGGGATGAATTTTTATCGAGTTGTGTTTAGCTATTACTTACATTCAGCTGAAATCCTTAGGTAGGAAATTGGCCAAATATGTCTATGCAACGATCAATCGAATTGTCCCTAAAGATGCAACATTTGCAAAACAGTGTACCGTGTACGTATATTGTTTTTAAATCTAACTGATGCATATAACTCAAGAGCGGCATAGTACACACGGAAGTAATATAATTTGCTGGCGAAAGCTGAGTATTAAGAGTATAGATTTTTGTTTGGCGGCAGCTATCTTAAAATGCCAAATAGTACAATTACTTTTTTAATGACACTGAATTTTAGACAGCACGGAACATGAAACATAGAATGTAAATTTTCCACAGATACCGCCGTAGCACAAAAATCAGTCAAATTGTACATGCCATACTCAAGCACGCTGGCGTCTGAGACTGCATCCACTATTAGTTTGCGTGACGAAAAATGGTATTACGCGATGGTACAATATTCGTTTCCCCAGGCAAATACAAAAACTCGTTTCTTTTTTTGCGCACTAGATATTATTGTTATAATTTTCTTCTGTTTGTATTCGAGCAAACATACAGATTGATAAACGCACGACCTGAAAATAGAATTTTTATACTCTATTTATAACTCATTTTACGTTAATAATGTTACGATATTAGTTCTACAGTTGAAAAAGTCTTATTGCGTATTTTTTGGTAATTGTGTGTAGATAAAATATTATCCGTTTGTTCTATTCCTTTTTCCTTCCCTTTTCTTATCACGGCATGCACATAACGAAAATGTTCTGTTACTAATTTTCGTAAATAAATTTGAATCTATAACTAAGTTCCTTCATTGAGCGAACTTAGAATTCCGTGAAACTTTTAACAACGCTGTCCGGCTTAAACAAATTTCTATTGAAACGATCAATTTGCCTCAGTTTACCTTTCCTGCTGTTCGTGCAGAAGGAACAGTAGGAATTGTTGCTTCCTAACGTAGTTTCGCCTGCATCATTACAGTTATATCACACACTCTCTCCTCCCGAGAGAAAGTATTCCTATGTTACCCTCCTAAAACTAACGACTTTTACCCATTTGGTCATTCTTACCATATCTAAAGTTTCCACGTTCCAGACTCGGAATTAAAATTCGAAATTCAGCGTAGTTGAACGCTTGAAATAATGTGCTTATTGGTGAGCTGGTCGACTCGCTCATTGCTCAGATTTGTGGTAAGCGGTAGCTTCTACAAACTCAACTACCACAGAGGTAAAATGAAGCATCGTGCTCAAATAACAACAACGTCAATATTCACCATTTTACCAGCTCAGAGCATGAAGAATACACTCGTATAAATGAGAGGTCACTCTATTATAACTTACAAGCTTCGTATGTGAGAGGGTGATAGAAAATAACCATCTGTTATCAACTCCTTGAAAACGACACGGAACTCGCAATTAGACCACCCTATGCAGTTGAGTTCCTGCTTGCACAGCATCAGCGAAAGTAATTCATGTATCTAGTGGACGAATAAATATGTTCACGTGTACTAACCACCACACGCATACAGCAGATGATTGTTTATCGTGGTCCCTAGCTACAATGTCCTTCAGAATATTACGCTCATAAAATCATTTGGGCATGAGTCCTAAAGAAGATCGTATATCTCCAATGCTGCGCAATTTTGTAAAAGTTCAGGGCAGAGTGACTCAAAATCTTGTTGAATTATGACCCATAATTTATTCGTACTCTGTTTCAAAATTTGAATACGTATACCATCATCATCCAATTGTATAACTGTGTTTTAGTGATCCGAGTGACCTCGACATGTATATGATGCCGTTTTCAAATTATTGATTTATTTGCCTCAACTGCGGGAACGTTCTTTCTTCTTTTTCTTGCCCGCTCAACTAACGTTTCCAGGACCCGCCGGCATATTGCCGGCTCGACGAACGTTTTACTTACCTGCTGGTCGGAGGTGGCGCATGGAACGCCGACCATGTGGTACCCAAATTACACCCTGCCTTTTTACTCTCCCTAGCCATCCCAAGTCCATTGTCACGCATACGTCAGTGACGAACCGGCTCTTGATCTCTTGGCCATCACCATCATGTACCAGTAATGCAGTTTTATGGGTCATTTTCATTGTACTTTACGGGAGTCTTTTTTTTGTAGTTTAAACTTAGCGTATTTGAAAATAAGACAAGGGATGTAAAGTTGATCGGAAGGTATACCAAAACGTTTTAAAACTGGCTTATGTACTATGAACGGCTTGTATCATTCCTCTCGAACTGGCTTATGAAAATACGAAATACGGTTATATTTTGTAGGCTGGTGTTCTTGGATTGAAACACATTTTTGCGATGGTCAGTGAATGGTGGGTAATGAGTTTCAGGTACAGAACAGAAATAGAAAGAACTGTCTTTTTCAATGTTTGCAGTAGCTCATGTTACCATAATTCTCTTTAGGACCATAAAAAACTAAGATCATTCACAGGACAAGCAATGGTGGAGTAAATTATTCGATAAAAATGCTAGAGTTCAGTAATATTGTACCTGTTGGATTGCTGGCATAAAATCACACAATCTATGATGAATATTAGTTGTATTTTCCCGGTTAAGAAATGAATGGACGTCAGAGTTCAATTTCTATAACACAATGTCTAAATTCAGTATCACATTGACTTTGTGACGTGGAAATTTACAGGATATAATAGACACGAGTAATTATTTAAAACTCAATAAAATTAAAACTTCCTTCTGGGGACATTGTAGCATTAATCGACGAAGAAATATCTACTTCAAGGAAAAAGTTTGAATGACTAAGGTTTTCATGAGAAGAAAATGCGCAGGATGAGTGAAATGGTGGTAACTCAAATCAACCATGGGTACAAAAAACACATATCAGAACTTCAGCTCACATAAACAACGTATCAAGAACATTTCGGGAGTATGAAGCACTTCCTAGCTAACTCCTAACGTCACATTTTACAGAATTAGATCACAGTCATGACATTTGAACTTAGAATTTCACTGGAAAAATTGACACAAAAACATTCTGAAATGTCCCACAGAATTGAACTAACTTCTGCTTGTACAGGCTCGAACTACGACTTATGATGATCATTGTTTTACACATTTATGAACAATTGAGAGATAGGCTGGTCACTGTGCACCACACGAGCCTACAAAATGCTCGTCATGTCCAGATACACTGAAAAGACTCATCTAAATCTATATGAATTCATAGTCACGAGGAAGAGCACCAATTTAGTTGTTACCTGTGAACACATGCGGTGAGGAGTGACCTAGGCCTCAACTGGTGGTTCCAACGACGCTACTCTGGGATGGTTGTCTCCGCCCCCCCCCAGAGAGGTTTTTTTTAAATCCAAACATGGAGTTCGGGTAGCCATGCCTCGCCCCTATCCCTCCCCATATCACGACCGATGCTAGGCCCTCATTTCGAATTCTTCTAAGACTCTTCAATTAGTGCACTTTTCTATAGCCATGAGGTAGTCAATTTTGAACTTTTTAGCTTAAATTTCTAACACCAGATCTTTAAACGTATAACTGAAATGATGCAGTGTGAAACTATATGTAGTTTCACCTTTTTCGGTTCAGTGTACGGCGAGCCCAGTTGGCTACCTGTCCCACTGTGTGCTTTTGTTTACAGAATAGCCAAAGTAGATCGATTGGTTTCCAATCATTAACTTCCTGACCGGAAACTAAAAATAACTTTATTTGAAAATTCGCAGAATCATACTCTTTGATTTGAATCACTTTTTACCTTTGATATATTTAGTTGATTGTGTTTACCACATTTTCTTAGTGGAGTTATGCTGGTAGGCAGGTAAGCATTTCTCATACTTCAAATTTGGTCTGGTTTGGGCTGGACAGAGTTAATGCCTGCCTCGAGCGCCAGACGAGCGTGCGCCAGGCCTCTGGAAAGTTCGGTATTTTCACGGACGGCACAAATCTCTAATTTCAGAGTCAAAACTGGCGTGCTTTACCCAGGGCTGTGTGCATCTTACCTGCTCTCGTAACATTCGGACGAAGTCTTCGGCCGTCGAATTTATTGGGAATGTGCTGAACATTATTTTGAGATGCATCACAATGTTCTCCCAGCAAATTCACAACGGCGATACCATTTCACAAAGAAGTTTGCTTATTTGCCCACAGGAACAATGTAAAATGATCTACTTTTCCGTAGTCATACACCAAAGTCTGTAAGCCTGGTGAATTTATAAGAATGCTAACAAATTGAGGTAGCATTTGTTAACTTAGGGAATACCTAACGTATGTATGACCTGAGAAGAGTATTTTTATGTTGTTAATACATATACCCATTCATTTCAATATGTTAATAAAGCCATCTATTCCAAAATGTTATTAATATAACCACACAGCTTAAAATTTCGCAGTGATTGGTTATGAGTGAAGCATATCTGTAAATGATGTGGTCTGGATTAACAAGGAAACCATTATCTCATTTTAAAAAAAAGTTAGATGGTTTGAGAGTCACTGATTAAACATTTTGAGCCAAATCTATACGAAATCGCGTAGGAATTTTACAGAAGGTAAAGAAATTTTCTCCGGACATTAGCTACGCTGACGTAGACATCACAAAACGCTGGACGACGTACGCTTCTATGTGACCGGATCAGGTTTAATACGTCACTCGAGACATTTTTTCCTTTTATGTTCTAAAAACTCTCACTTTTGCTCCTTAGAAACATGAAATTGAACAACAATAATTTGTACTGCAAACAAAAATTTTAGTTTCAAAATGTTCAGGTTAACATAGTTAACTAAGCATATATATTTTAATTGTAAACGGTTTCTTAACTTTTTTAACTTGTCTAGCACAGTTCAACATACTTTGTTAATGATTTTGTTGCGAAAAGTTTGGGAGCTTAGGAAGTTCAAGAGTGAGAAGTGCGGTGAGCGTAACAACCATTCTTGTTACACCAACTTTCTGCACTGCACAAAATGTAATTTCTAGGGGCATGATACACTCTAAGGAGCCTGTTGCGAAGCTCAATCACATTTACGTAATTTTTTCAGGATCAGGTATATTCTCTTAGTTGTGTTTTTAATTCAACAATAAACTGTGAAGTTATGAGAACTTATAGTCAATGTGCTTGCGACTGGGGTGTAATGATGTGACTGATCTAATTCATCACAAAAAGTGTCTCACTTTACAACATATCGTGATGCTGTGATGTTCATCAACTTAAGAGCTAATATTCGGAGCTGACGGGTGAGGGACACGGAAAAATTATGCTAGTGCATCAGGGAGTATGTTTTTTTCATGTCAGAGCCACGCGCTTCTGCTTCCGCAAGTCTTGTACTCGGATATCCATATTTTAGTCACGCCTTCACTGCGGTGACATTCCTTGTTTTTTCCTTCTTTCGCGCGAATAGTTTTAATTTATTCCAGGAATATGTTAAGTTTTTATCGAGGAAACGTATTATCAAAGTCGGTGTGTGAAAAAGCCCCTCCGTGATTGGGAAAGACACATTTCACACCACAAATTCGTCTGTTCACAAAGACATTCACAAAAGAAGGTTTGCTGCGAGACATCATTTGAAAAATATCTGTGAAACTTTTTTATTGAGAAATTGATCAGCTTTTCTATAGCGTTAAATGTGTTTCTACGTACCCATAACTTTTCATGCTAATAAATGCAACAGTGGATCAGAATAATGGACCACAAGTTTTTCTGATACAGGAAGTTTGTCTAAGAGATGTCCAGCGTATGTCCTCTCGTGAAATGTTTAATGGATGAGAAGGGACAAAAATCTCGACATTGTTAGGGAAAAATTACACTTCACCGCGGCTTTGTGTCTTGCATGATCGTGAAACCACTANAATTTCTTGACCCTTACATCAATCACCCATTCGAAATTTAACGTTCCTCTTCCCCATAACCCCAACCCCGTGCATAATAGTATAGCTTCAATCAGTCTCAACTCATTTTGTTCTTTAAACAACGTAAGTATTGTCTAGTTTTAGCAAAAACATCTCAACAGTCGCTCAAAATACAAACGAACCACAAGTGTACTGGAATGGTTGCTCAATTGATGAATAAAATAGATCCTGACATACATCATTAGGGTGCAGAGATTGAGCTGAAAAAAATGACCGACTTAAAAAGGTACGACGTGCGTATCTCACGAAGGAACTCGTACGTCGCGGCCATGCTCCGCAAGCGTGACCATCTTTGTCCGGCACACGCGGCGGACGGCTCCGAGATTGTGACGGACGATAACGGCAATGAATGTTTTTTGTGCCGTCAGGAGATGACTTTTCCCCCAGCAACAACTGTGATAGTTTTTCGTGGTGGGACTTTGAATTGTTCATACATGTAATAAGGAGCGATGGTTTTGATAGATGTATTAACTGGAACTAAAAATGTTTGGAAAAGGAAGCTAGATAGATGTCGTACCATCAAGTAAGGACGTAATTTTATTTTCTCCGTTAGAGCTATAACTCATACTTCGTCACATAATGTCAAAGAAATGAACATCCTAAACACCTATAATACATTTGATGAGAACTAACGTTAGCTTACGCACATTTAGGAAACATGGTCTGCGAATAACAACTTTTTTTTGAGAGGCTGAAGCGCTGTTGAGGTAATGAACTTTTGCCTGCTAGGCACCTGCTTCTCACTCCCTGGCTCCCGAAAAATTTAGCAATCATCGCTGTTCTTCAAGATTCAGCCAGAAGTAAACTTCGAGAAAAATATAACCCGATTGCATAAGTTCTCCAATTATAGTGATATGTGGCTGCTTCTCAAGCGAAGTACAGTAGTTGCTATCAGAAATATTGGAAAAGTTGAACTGAAGTTGCAACAGGACTCATATTCAGTCTTGAACTTAAAATTTGGTTGAAATTACGTAAACAAATACCAGGGATGAAGTTAACTGGTTCCCTCGGGGCCGAGGTGACATGTCAGCTACAGTGGCAGGACTGGTTCGAGCCTACCTCATCTTCAAACGCGTTCAGGCCTGGTACTTTCATTTTATCAGCGGTGGTGCCTTTGAGGCGAGTAAAATGAGAAGCCACTTTTCTGCATAGTGTAGAATTACTATGAGTAGTAACTCCTCTTGAGACGTTGAGAAAACACTTTAGCTTCTATTCCAGCCCTTCTACTCACCTCCATGTGCTCAGCTTTCAGTCCAAATTGAGGTACGGTGAATAAGAGCTTTATGTTTTTAGTGAAAGACTGGAATTTCGAAATATTAAGATGGGTATACCCTGCTTTAACATTATGACGAGCCAGCTGTACGTCTCTCGACAGCTACCGCCGATACCTGAGGCTGAAGACAAAGCCCTAGCAAGTCGGCTGGAATGGTTGCAGCGACGGCCGGACAAACTCTACAAAGGCGTACGCGGCCTCCTTCCTTGAAACAAAAAGCTTTTGTGGGGGTGTGAACTCGCAACAATTATCAGCGACGCGATTACAATGGGGATACAATAAGTCCCCAAATGAAGTAAAAAGTTAGAGTAGATTGTCATTATCTGCGTTGAATATGATATTATTGACTAGGAATCTGGAATTTGCCTCAGTGAGGGGCAGGTAGCTAGCGTATGTAATTCTATCACTACGCTGCCTGGAATTTATGCAAAGCGAGTGTAAGAATGTGTTGTAATTAACACTCTTCTTTACAGGATAAGCTCTGTCGAGGTTCATAGTGTTAGCTACTCAAATTATTGCATTGGGAATTCTATTATCAAAGTATAACTATGAAAGGAATAATATTAAGAAATAATAATTCCACTAAGGAAGGTTTAATACATAATAAGCGTATCTATATATGATTTCCCAGCCTTAGGTTTAATGAATTCAAATCTTCAAACTTTTGCAAATAATAATGAGAAGTTATTGCGAACAATTAAAGCAAAATGTACATCCGTGGTATCCGTTAGCGCAAAATGTAAGGTTATGCGAGCCATTAAGTAAAATATGAATTAGTGAATGGTTACAAATGTGAACTTGTGCTGGATAGGACTGCGTCCTCGGGAACTTCTGTTACGCCGGCCAGAACTTTCCTCATAATTTTAAGATGTTCCAAATCAAGATAAATTTTTTCAATACTATCTGAAATGGTGGTGACTTTTCATGGTTTATAATACTTGAAACATTCTTCGGTAACTTGATAAGAAGCTGCACTCACAAATTGACGTTCTTCTAGTTGAGACGCTCGAAAATCTGCAGATTTGCTTGCAGGATATGACATAGGATAAATTTGAATTAATACTTACTATGTTCGACTACTTGACGCAAGAGAAGTCATTTGAAAGTTTCCCCGGTGTTACTTGTAAAAGAACAACAGCACAGATGCTACAGCCGAGGGACGGTGACGTCATTGACCTGGGAGATCAAGACTTAATCATTGAGACATGTTGCTGGCGAGGGAAGCGATGTGCTGTTCTAAAGAGACGAATTAGAATGTACTCTGACTCGCATAGTATTGACTCAGCACTAGTTGTGGGTAATGTTCATACAAATACCGCTAATTCTCTTGACATACTGGCCTAATTTCTGGTACTAATGTTCTACTAAATCTCGCGTAGACAATGAAACTAATTGTTTTTACATCTCCTGACACACTGACCTAATTCCTAGTACAAATGTTCTACTAAAACTTGCGTAGACAGTGAAACTAATTGTTTTTACAGGCTCAGTTGGAATCGAAAATTCCTGGCGGACAGGAACGACCATTCCAGCTAAAAAGTAGGGTAGTCAATAAACTCATAAGTGCCTACTGACCCATGGTAATAAATTCCAGGTCTGGGAATCGAAACTTGGAATGGGAATGGCCTATCATAAAGCAATGATGGAAGAACATATGGGAATAATGGCCGCACACGGACACAATGCGTGATTATTAACTCTCATTTTGCTCTAATTTTATGCCTTGAAGAGTCACTAGAAAGTAGTCGATATTAAGAGTTGTGTTTGATATTCAATGAATCAGCGTAATTGTTTTTCTTATTGCACTATAATGGAAAAGCACATACTGAAGTGGTTTCAACTTGAAAATCTTACATATATTGATATTTTGTAGACGTGGTGGGGCTCAAGTGGATGCTTTGTTTGCATCAAAATGGTGATGTGTTCATGATGGAAGTGGGCGAAGCTGAGCACGAGTTCAGTTCATGACGTCAGACGCACGTACGGTTGTTGGGAATGGGTGATGTACTCGTGCACAAATGTTCTGTTAAGGTTCAAGGTTTAAGCAACAACTAACGTTTTCAAATCAGCGGTTTACCTTTTTAATTCGTTCCAAGCAAGCTGCAAATCTCACGGACGTGCCTAAGCTTAGTTACGTACTTGGTCCTGCTTCTTGCACGTCAACTAAGACATAGAAATACTCGTAAAAGATCTCGCGCAGTTTTTTGAAATTATTCCAAACTTGAAAATGATAGAAAAGAAAAAAAGAAAATGCGGAGCAGAAAAATAACAACAAGAGAGAAAAATCGGTAAAAAAAATATGGAAAGAAAAAATGTGAGGAAAGAGAAGGAAATAAACAGCAAAACAATGAGAAATGTACTGCTTCCTTATTTATGAGAGAGCCAAATTGAAATGAAGTGCAATAGCTGATCAGAGCTTCAGCTCCAGCCGATGATGATTTCGCTCGACACACGCCAATGGGGATGGCAGTTACAGAATCCAGCTGGTATTGAGTACACGATTGTAGCTCCTCCCAATTGAAACGCTTGCCATCTGGTGCAGAAATTTTCCGATCTTAAAACTTAGGAATTTTTTACTTATTCAGCTACGAAATTAGGTTTACGTAATAAATAATTAAACATGTAGTAGGAGAAGAGAATGTAAACCTTCATAAAGTGACCATAGCTCCACTATTTTTTGTAATTTAAAATGAGCCCCGATTGCACCTTGGAATATTTTTTGTTAGTTCAAATGTACACATGATAAAGGGCGATATCGCCTCCTCCAGCGAAAATGAAGCAAAAAACAATGACGTGGAACCAATTATATAATTATCAGAGTGATCGACTTACTTTATAAAATTCTCCGGCAGTTGGTCACAAATTTATTTTTAAAAGTTTGATTTGAAAAATACAGTCTTGTTAACCAAATGAAATAGAGACTAAAGTAATTTGCTTACATTAAAAATAACGGCAGGCTTTAGAAGACGTCCCACGAGATGTTTTCCTGTGGAAATTCTGCATGAAAGATGCCTAATCAGTTCTTTATGCACATGCACGAGAATTTATTGAGATGGAGACTGCGAAGGTGTGCTGTCAAGCCCTGCAGTCAACAGTGCAGAGCTCTAGGACAAAACAAACAGGACCGGCATCGTGGTCTGCTGTCAAGCCCTGCAGTCAACAGTGCAGAGCTCTAGCACAAAACAAACAGGACCGGCATCAGAGCTCTATCGCCTCCGCAACAATAAAATGCTGCGGACGCCTCGATTAGCGACGGTGGAAACATAGGAACGCAAGAAAAATTTCCAGAACAAGCAGCAAAATTACAGCCCAGGTTCCAGGAGAGAAAAAGAAGTTTTTAACTGTGATCCAGAATGACAACGAGAAAATTCGTTTGAGGTTCCGTGTTTCCGACTCCCCTCAACGACAAAAATTCCATGAACTCTCATTTTTTGTTGGTAGCCTCTAAATTTACCGCTGCTAATCAATTTAGGGGCCGTTTCCCCACGCCGGGAAAAGGCTGGGGCTTCGGTTTGGTCTGCTTCCCCACGTGGGGCAATAAAGTGCGGTGTGCTGGCTACCGGCGCGGCGGTGGCCTCTGCGCGTCGTCTCGCGTCCAAAGGCCGCAATTCTTATGGTATCACTGAAAAGTATCTGGAAAGACAGAAATTTACGTCACGTATGAATTAAAAGCGAAGGAAATGGTCATGAAGTTTCCCTTACGTCCTGCGTTTATTCGCTGCGACTCTTACAGTATCCTTGAAGAGCATCTGCTCAGCGTGGGGCTAGTGTCACGCTATAATTCATTTTATGAAGTTGTATTGATCTGAACAGTCGATAACACTGCAGCTCTGTAGGAAATGTTATAATAGGATAAATTCAATGGAAACAGGAAATATAATCAACACCAGTGTTGAAATCAGCACTGGATTGTGCGAAAAGTTGAGATGCAACTATGCATCGCCGTGTGAAAATTAATTAAACAAAATGCTACCTGTATCGTAGTGTTCAGTCAGCCTCCAATTCTACGTACATTTTTGATTGCATAAAAAATGACTTCATTTCCGATTTGCACACAGATTGAAAAGAGCAGGAGCGGTTCATTAATGATTTCTAAAAGAAAAACAGGAAACTAATTACTTCTTAGACCAAATATTCCCGGATCAAAATTTTAATTGACTGAAGGGTTTTGAAAACAACTCAAGAAGCTTACAGTTCCATCATTTATTGATCCAAGCAGGTCGATGGTACAAATTATGCTAAGTTATACTTATAGACTCATGAATACATTCTTACATGATAAACCCGGTACATTGTTTATACGAGTAGACTCCGAGTACCATTGTTTTGAGTAATTTTAGTTTCGGAAGAGTTTCTTGACATCGGTGTCAAACTTTGAGAAGTCTCAGAATTTTAATTAATGATCATAATAAGTAAGATAAGATCATAATACAGTAAATAAGATTCATAAGTCACTTACCGGATGAATCCTCAAAGAGTAACGTTTAATTTAACAATACAGAGCAGACTCAATGGGGAAATTTCCTAGTTTTTCGTTTTTTCTATAAGTTGCAAGTAAAAACTTAATATTTAAAATGCCCCTGACAGCATAAAAGAAAAACATGGAAGAGCAGAGTAATTCACCACTCGGAAGTGAGTTTGAGGATATGCTTGCCTACTTATCCGCGGTAAAGAAAAGAAATTCCCCAATCATAAAAGCTTCCTCGACGCAACGAATGAATGTTTCACGCCCGTCCATCCGAGCGCTGCAGTTGCTTGGTAACAGAGGGCGTGTTTACGCCGCAAGATGACAAAAGGCAGTAAATTAGAGAATATTTATGGATACAAATGTCTGGGATGTAGGTGCATTTTGGAGATCGTGAATTGTCAAAGATTTCCTCACCATGGATTACGAAGGATTTCATCACCGTGAATTGCGAAGGATTTCCTTACCATGGATTGCAAAGGATTTCCTCACCATGGATTGCAAAGGATTTCCTCACCATAGATTGCAAAGGATTTCCTCACCATGGATTACGAAGGATTTCCTCACCATGGATTGCAAAGGATTTCCTGACCATGGATTGCAAAGGATTTCCTCACCATGGATTACGAAGGATTTCCTTACCATGGATTGTGAAGGATTTCGTCACCGTGAATTGCGAAGGATTTCCTCACCATGGATTGCAAGGCATTTTTCCATCATGAATTATGAAGCATTTCCCGTTTTTTCTGTTCAATTTTCTATGAGCTGGATGATTTCGACGCTTTGGAAGAGCTTAAAA
The DNA here is from genome assembly GCA_014899125.1 of Orchestia grillus. NCBI lineage: Eukaryota > Metazoa > Arthropoda > Malacostraca > Amphipoda > Talitridae > Orchestia > Orchestia grillus. Next base: position 15,719 of record VOMN01096773.1, on the reverse strand, counting down.
TTTGATTATTTCGCACCCTTAGTACTAGTTCAGGCAAAAGTTTCGACCGGGCGAGCCGCAAATTACTGAGAGGTTTCGTTGCAGTGCTAAACAAAAATATGAATGCTGTAACTGCCTACAACTTATGTCTGTGCACGTCCTATCTGATCAGATAAATTTCGTCAGAACTATATTCTAAGTGAACGTTATTTCAATCACCCGGTATCAATATTGTTCGTTAGGTATCTTAACAAAAAACACGCACATTGTAACAAAATACTGATTTTTCAACGCAGTAAATAAACGTTTGTATATTCTTCAATCTCCACTGACAATATATTTCCTGGTTGACTAACACTTTCTGATATTAATATACGTATATACATTTTTTCTAGAAATCATATTAATTAGGCTAAAAACAAACAAGAGGCAGGAGGTATCACATTTCCTGTAGGTAGACTGCAGTTTCGGTAAAGCGAACTCACGGCCCGTGTTAAAAGGGATGAAAGTTGACGCGCCGAATTTTGTACGCGGCGGCAGTGAGGGACTAACGTCACAGCCATCATGCAACGCGGTGACTTCAAGTATTGAGTTACGTGGCGACTTCAAGTGTTGAGTGACATGGTTACTTCAAGTATTGAGTGCGTGGTTACTTCAAGTGTTGACTAACGCGGTGACTTCAAGTGTTGAGTGACGTGGTTACTTCAAGTATTGAGTAACGTGGTGACTTCAAGTATTGAGTAACGTGGTGACTTCAAGTGTTGACTAACGCGGTGACTTCAAGTATTGAGTGACGTGGTTACTTCAAGTACTGAGTGACGCGGTTACACAAGTACTGACCCGGCGTATCAGAGCTTCAGGATGTAAAGCCGCAGCTAATTCCCCGTGAGCACGTAATTCAACACGCGTCTTTTCGTTTCAAGTTTAAGCTTCATTCCGACAACGCGGGCTAAAGAAGACGGGCGAATTTAATTGAAGTTGGATATCATTGTCTCTTAAGCTAAAAAAGACTACGCTCTGTGTACTCGTACCAGGAGAACGCCTCCTTAGAAAAGAACGCCAAATCTAGACAATATTTTCAGTGACCTAAAATATCACACGGTGCAGGAAATTCAGCCTAATTTCTGAAATACAGGTTAGGTTGCAACGAGAGTGCAACATGTAGAGTGAAACACACAGCCCGCAAAGGCCGGAGCTGCCCGGTGGACGCAGCAGCACATCTGCGACTCGTATCCGTTCCAACTGATAACACCCCTTTAATCTTATCCCAACTGCCTTTAATTTTATCGCTAAGCTATCCATTTAACGTATTTTGGGAGCACAGTGACAAATTGTTGTTATTTATAATGACGGATGAAAACTGTACAAACAAGAGCCAAGCTGTAACCAGAAAGCTATGGAAATTCATCAGGTATCCAAATATTGAAAATAATCATTCTAAAAATGTACCTTAACTTTTTGAAGGCTGCTCACTACTGCTACTTGCGATCTGATTCTTCTTCAACTATGCAGCCTCTGTTGGTGCCAAGGCTTGCAGCGTCATGATACGCCTCGCTACAAGTCCCACACCTCGCTACAAATCCCACACCTTGCTACAAGTCCCACACCACGCTGCAAGTCCCACACCTCGCTGCAAGTCCCACGCCTCGCTACAAGTCCCACGCCTCGCTACAAGTCCCACACCCCCGCCTCGCTACAAGTCCCACGATAAGGGGGACAATCATCCTCAAGATAAGGCTCGCTGCAACGCCACCTCCAGCAGGGAGGCCCCACAACCAACGGTCGCTCAACGCCACCGAGATAAGCTCCTCTGGTGCCCTGCTGCCCTCAATTCTCCGTCCTGTCAAAGGTGCACCTAACTTGACTCGAGCTTAACGTAAACTCACATCACGAGTCATTTGGGAGATGGAACAGTACGATCGGCAGTATTCTTCGTTTTAAATATCTCTCCTTCTTGATGTTCTCGTCATCTTGGTACAACGGTGTAAGAGCGTCTGTTGGCACATTAAACGTGGGGAAAATGAACGTTCGTAATGAAACATGCGGCAATGGCTGTAATTACAGGAAAGAAAGATAACGAGTAACTTTGTAAGTGTCTGAATCACAGCGTACTCTATATATATAGAGTACGCCATGGTCTGAATGCAATTGGTATAATTATCACCTTTATGAAATCAGGTATCGGAAATTATTCCAATACGCGATTAAATTTAAAGGCTTAGTACAGATTAGTCAACACCGTCATTGGGCCTAACAATGGCTACTATTTATGATTAAAGTTCAACGTATGATTTTATAAATTCTTAAGCAATGTTTTTATAACTAAGGGAAGTTTGCTCCTCCGACTCTCATTCATTTTTTACGTACAAAAATTACACACATATTGCATTTTACCTGTTACTGTCAGCGGCAACAAAATTTAAAATGATTGATTACGCCGTGTTGAGTAAACAAGCACATTAAAAAATTCATCGGATTCAAAATTTATTATTGGCTAAAATTCGTTAAAATTGCAGTACTGATCAATGTGAGCCAGAGTCGGGGCAGCCAAAGGTCGCCCGTCCGCTCCTAAGCCCCCAGGCTCAGGCCGCCCGCAGCCCTGCGAGGGTGCAGTGAAGTCGAGTGGGGACACCGGTCCCCGCCCCACGACGCCACCCACAACACCCGTGCTGACCCCAAAGCCAGTTAGACTGGGGGCGAATTGACGACTGGCTTGCTGTAAAGAAGTATTTCATATATATGTATCTAAAAGAACCCCCTTATTCGTTTACCTGAAGTTGGTGGCTTTTTATGTCAATTTGTTTAAAATTAAATTCTTAAGATGCCTACCTAGCCGTCAAGCTCCACTAGCTCAATTAACCCCGGCCAGCGTCTCAAGGCAACAGTCCTGCAGCACGAGGCAGGGAGATCACGCGTGGCGTAAGGAGCGTTTACTTATACGAAACGAAAAAATCCGATGAAAAAACTGAATTGAAACAATCTTATTAAATATATTCATCGACCCAAAAAAATACAATTACAGACTTCAGGCCTTAGCACAAACCTGAGATTTATTGGAAATTCAGTGCTAAACTTTCAGTAGCATTGATCCGAAAAATAAAATAAAAATCAGGCTTCAGGAAACACCCTGGTAAACGTAGCAAGGTTAGGAGAAGAGACAGTTTAGGGCGCAGAAAACTAAATATTAGAGTATAAAAAGGATTAGAAGCCCATTCAGGCAACCAAAATTATGAGCAGAAAAAAGTAGAGAAAGAAGTTGCTGCTTCTTGGCGATAGTCTAAATATTTCACCGATGAAGCAGCGCAGTGAGGGGTGACAGTTGGCGATAGCAACGGCCGTTGACCAGAGAATCGATCAACCTTCAGCACCAACTTCTTCGACGGGTCCGGTAGGCCACCGATGAATGCTGACACAGACAATTTTTGGAGCAGCTCGAAAACAGCAGCACCTCGACCAGCTCTCAGGACGATACTCCAAGAACTTGGGCTCTCGTCCACTGAACTCGGACAAGACACTGACACGTCCAGTTCAAGGCCCTGGCCAACACTACCATCCTACCTATTTTAACGTTAGACTTTATCTTTGAATTCACCCGAGAATTTCACTAAAATTTCAAGTTAAACGTTTGTATTATTAAAAGATGTGGGAAAATTTTCCCAAACAGGATGACAGTTGTAGGGACTCATGCGACAGTTCTCGTACAAGGAACTCGGCCTAAATTTCTCAGGTAAGCTCAAGCCTATGACATTGATGACAGAGGTTCTGTTGACAACCGTTGCTGCACGTTTGTGCAGCACTGAGCAGGTGGGCTGAGAATGTCCTCTCCTCAACGAATTATGCGATTGTCTACTTCCTACATGACCAGGGAATTTCCCCGCGTACATCATGCTTACAAGTAGCGAGTTGTTATTCTTGAGAACTGTAGAAATTGAAAGTACAATTGACAGTCGCATGAGCGTACTAAGAAAGGTGAGGAAGGTCTGTTAATGATGGACATATAAGCAATATCGCTCGATCTTCTGAACAATTTGAAACACGTACCGAAAACTGAGTTCTAACTCAAATGTTTGGACTCACAACCTGAAATCGTAAAAGCTGGAAATATTCAAATGTTCCAGTTGTTCCTATGTTCGCTGGATTGAGGTCCGCTGATGCGAGCGTCTCTAGCTCAATTGAACAAAAAAAAGAACAAGCATCGCAGGTTAAAGGATATCGGGTGCAGAGGATAAAATGTGCTGGTCTCAATACATATTTTACATTCGCCAGAATGTCAGGTACGAAAGTGTAGAATAGTCATATGCAAAATATTCACATGAAAGGCAGTCTTCTCCTCCACAGAGCCCATTAATGAGAGTTCAACAGAAATTCAAATAAAATTTTCTCATGAAACAGTGAATTTGTTCAGAGGTTAGGGTTTACATATTCAAATTCATACAGGGTTTCCGGTCTACAATGTTCTTAAATGAACGGAAGATAGTCCATCAACTGGAGTGCATACGAAAAATATGTGTAAAAAAGCTACTAATTTCACAGGCAGCTCTTTCATTTTATTCTCCCGCAAGCACGGGTTAGTTCGCTGATGTTTGCTGTGCACTCCGAGGTAGTTATTTATATTTCATTACTTCTCTGCGCTGAGCGTCTGTGTCGGTTTTCCTTCAAATCAAAATCACTACTTTATACGAAAGTGAGTACAATTTATATTTAAACTGTTTCAGCTCTACTTTTAAGCTTCTGGTGCTTGGATAAGCTTACGTCATCCTGTTTTTTAAATCTTTTGAAAATTGTTTTATGCGATCTGTGAAGAGTCCGAGTGACTGATCAATTGGAATTGCCATTAATTCAAGCTGTACAACTATTCAACATGTGTTAATCTCGCATGTGTTAATTTGTAATAATTTCTCTAGGTTGCAATGACATGAAGTCGCAAGGATACAATTAATGTTCGAAAATAAGCTCATTCTATTCAAAAGCCACGAGTTCTGGTTTTAAATTATATAGTTCTCTACCAAGCTAAACAAAAGCCGTTATTCACGTCTGATGACAATATTGTATTTCAAACATAGCGGCTCAGAAAATCTTTTAACCATTGCGCAAAAGGTTCATCAAAAAATCTTCTGAATATATCAAGGCGTATTGTTTATGCTGAGTTTACACCTCACGAGTATCTTGACTTCTTGTTAATTTCGATTAAGAAACTAACTGCTGAGATTAATGCACGCTGTACAAGCCAGATAGACGCCTAAAACAGCTGCTGCTGCGCAGGCCGGGGGCCCCTCAAGAGAATTTCACTTGTGAAATAGCGCGAAAATTAAGAATTGTTTGCTTGAAGTGATGCAAATATATCATTTTGCTTTGTTATGGGCAACTCGGGAAGTATTTTCTACCGATGTTGCACAATTAATATGCTCTCATATAAACCAAAAATCTTAATGCGAGTAATTTTAGCATCTGGAATTACATTTAGAGATGAAGAATAACAGGAAACTCTTGAAGAAAAACTCACTTCCATGACCCTTCATATCGAACGAATTTAGTTTCGTGTTTTGTATAACTGTTTTTTACGCTGATCTGCCAGCCTCCATACGGGCGTATCTTATCTCGACGTTTCTTATCGCTCAATTCATATTTGAATACTAATTTAAGATGAAGCTCTTTGTAAAGTTTATTTTTGATACTTTAAGCTACCGATGAAAAGTTTATTCCCTGCATTTTTCATGGGATTTCTCACTCGTAAAGGCAAAACTCAATATTTACCTGTCCATTCAAACCCTCTCGCTGGTACATCTACCAGGTTTATCAATAGTACGATCGTCAGAAATTTCTTCAGGTTTAATTGCGGGTGAGCAAACAAAGATGTTTCTCATTGATTAGGAATCAATTCTAGATTTGAATGTCGTCCTCCCAGACTGCCGCTTGGCCATTAGTACGATTCTGTCGAATTGAAATCAGGTTCAAGGCAGAAAAGTAGATCAAGTTTATATATCACTCAGACGTTATCATGGACTGATAGCATTGATCATTCCTCTTTCTACATTGGAAAAAGTGGCTAACTCATTCTAGTCCTCAAGCTAAAGATAATAATAATGAAGCATTTTCATGTGATAATTTGTCTGTAATATTCTAGCGGCGTATTATAGTAATGATATTATTTGCCAGTTCCTTGAGAGCGATCATGTGGTTTTATGGAAGGAGACCGACGTCCTCAGGAGGAAAGCAGACCATGCAGTCCCTCGCCTATCTCCCCGTCGAAATTCGGCAAAAATAAAGACGTACCAGTTTCCAAGTTTTTTCAATCTAAACCTCGTAGAGCTTCATCAATGGGAAAAGTTTGTCTTTTGAGCTGCGGACGCGTAATCAAAATATTGTTGAGCTTTTCATGGCTGATTGAACTGGTGATACAACCACAGGGTTTGTTTATTCGTTGAGCAAACGGTATTTACTACTGAAGCTGTACTACCTCGGTTCCCAATACCGTGTCATAAATGGGTCACAGACATTTAAATGTAGCGAATCTTAGAAAAGCTTGTACAACTGCCAACGACATATTAACAATGAAATTTGCTAAGAGTTAAAAAGAGAGCCTTTGAGAAGCTTCAGATTTTATTAATTTAGTAATGTAACATGTCCAGAAGCATTGCTGATGAGGGTGTAAAGCCTCACTTCGGTGGGGGCTGCGTAGCTCAGATAAATCTTTTTCAAATGTTACTCGTCGAGCGACAAAAATTCAGCCATGAGGTAAACCAAGATGATCAAGTGAATTAATGCCCATTATTTCTTAAGATGCCATTTCGTGCTGACGTGTGCAGATGGTGCGCAGTACCTTTTATCTAAGCAATTGCAGCTGCTTAGACGAGCTGTGTGACAAAAATCGTCATCTGCTCCCTACGGGCACATCTGCCGTCCACTTCAACTCTTAGAGGCGCCTTTTGTGGCGGAGCTGTAACATAACTGCACCTTTTCACTTCAATGAGTGTCCAGGAAAATGAAATTTATTATTAGGGAATTATAATGCTTCAGTTGAGGCCCTAAATTATAGTCATTTTTAAAATCCCATTTTGAATAAGTAGTCCTTCTAGAAGTCTGTTTGTAAAGACTTGGGGATATGTATGTGTGTAATCCCTGAATTAGGCAATATAGAGGTCGTTAAGTTAAAAAATTACACCATTGTCATTATGTTTGCGATTTTGAAGAAGAACTTATGATAAGGCGATAGACGTAATTACAGTTGATGTACTATAATAAACAACAAATTTTGAATCACAGATTTACCAAAATGAGCTGCAGAATAAATAGAAAGGAGAGACATAGCAAAGCCTGAAACCTTGGAGAGTTGAAATAAGTTTCAGAATCATGTCACGTACTGCACGTCGTGCATATTTGCAATAAAAGACTAGTACTTGGTGGGTCGTGTGTTTTGCATACCCTTCTTTATATATCACTCATTCAGCATTCTCCCTCATATTAATGTTTGAGAGATACTCAGATTCTTATGAGTCCTTATAAGAACGTTACATTAGTTCAAACTTAACATTAGGAAGGCAAAACAACATTAAATTTTCTGTCAAGTTGTACTGGGAGTACAGCTCGTTTTTGCCATTCATTATATCCGCACATAGCAATTAATTCGTACATAATCCACTTGTATTCTCCTGGTTTCAAAAAACTTCTTTCGATTTGTCACTACAGTCACTTAAATGAACCAATATATATACACTCCGGAATGTGTGCAGAATATTCTCACTTGACATTTTAGTAGAAGTTAATATATTTACCAAAAGTAAGTCATCACGATAGAAAAATTTGAGAAAGCTTAATAGGTTCACTTTTCATCTCACATCATAAGAATATTTAGGCGTGTCATGACGTACTGAAGGCCACAAATTGATTGTCTAATTGAAATGCTTCGGTATGTTTCAATGCCATAACGGATGTCTTCTCTGGATCGCTTTATCTCCGGTAAACGGTCCTCCAAATGTGAAACCGTTTAAAAATCGAAATCTAACCGAAGATTTCCGTTGCACGGAGACGTTGCTGAGGGCACCGCATTGCGGTCACGAGTCCTAACAGTCACGAAGAACTTTAATTTAAAGCCCACGGCAGTCTTCCTGCTGGTAAAATTTGCTGGCATTCCAGTGTAACTGCACCGGGAATAATTGATCGATCCTGTCTCGGCAACGGCAAATTCCCAGACCATAAATGGTCAGTATCATGTACGGTGGTTTGCACGCTCATTAGAATTGAAGTATTGGTGAAAGTTTTTCGTTTTCTTGAGGAAAGTATTTCATATTTGTCGTGGCTCTGTTTTAGTGTACTCTTTAACTTAAGTGGAGTGAAAGAACATAGTTCACCTAATTCTTTGGTTTTACTTGTCTGCGCTGCGGTGCAGAACTGACGCAGACACTCTCAATTAATATACGTACAGTTTAGTACCTCGATTCACGAAAAGTACAAGTTAGTTACACGTCAATTAAAAATCTGGTGTAATTTGAAACCTTCATGAATTAGTGTTACAGGGCGCAGATTCATGAATTACTACCTATGGTCTCAACAAATTATCGGGAATTGGAGCTTTGGGGAATTAAAGACGCATGAATTACGGCGCTCTAAAGTGTAATGCAGAACACTGATCGGCGCAGCTGAATGTTGCAATCCTATTATTTAGCATTCTTCTGACGAGAACCCTGTCTTTGGTAGGATTCAGCTGTCTTTGTAACCTGATTTTTTCTATTATGTACGAATCTTGCGTTCAAATATTGATTGAGCAATAATTAGGAAACATGAAATGGAATAAGCGTTTAATTTAGCAACGTTGTCAGTATTTAGGGCCTACGTAATGGTAGCTGTACCTAGATTAGGGCCTACGTAATGGTTACTGTATCTAGATAAGGCCTACTTAATGGTAACTGTACCTAGATTAGGGCCTACGTAATGGTTACTGTACCTAGATTAGGGCCTACGTAATGGTAACTGTACCTAGATTAGGGCCTACGTAATAGTTACTGTACCTAGATTAGGGCCTACGCAGTGGTAACTGTGCCTAGATTAGGGCCTACGTAATGGTAACTGTACCTAGATTAGGGCCTACGTAATAGTTACTGTACCTAGATTAGGGCCTACGCAGTGGTAACTGTGCCTAGATTAGGGCCTACGTAATGGTAACTGTACCTAGATTAGGGCCTACGTAATAGTTACTGTACCTAGATTAGGGCCTACGCAGTGGTAACTGTGCCTAGATTAGGGCCTACGTAATGGTAACTGTACCTAGATTAGGGCCTACGTAATAGTTACTGTACCTAGATTAGGGCCTACGCAGTGGTAACTGTGCCTAGATTAGGGCCTACGTAATGGTAACTGTACCTAGATTAGGGCCTACGTAATAGTTACTGTACCTAGATTAGGGCCTACGCAGTGGTAACTGTGCCTAGATTAGGGCCTACGTAATGGTAACTGTACCTAGATTAGGGCCTACGTAATAGTTACTGTACCTAGATTAGGGCCTACGTAATGGTAACTGTACCTAGATTAGGGCCTACGTAATAGTTACTGTACCTAGATTCTAGGCACTTGATCATGTTGGTTCTCATCTCACTACGATGTCAGGACGGACACGCAGCATCTTCCACTTTAACAACTAGTCATATTTTGATGCCTACTTCATTAAAAATGCCTGCTTCCAATTTTGCGTAATGAGTTCATATCTAAAGCTTCACGTGAACGAGCTAAGAAGCCTTCTTTCGTACAGTTTGTGCATTCTAACAACATAAGAAACGTGTTTTTATTTTTAATAATCTGATACCATTAAACAGCTATCATGCAATCACAAAAAAGTCACTGGTCATAATGATTGAAAATTATACAAACAATTTTTCTTAGTTTTGCACAAATTTTCGAGTGATAGAATTTCATTGGAGAAAAAACCATGCAACTCATTCGTCAATAAAACTATTTTTTTAAGTTTCATAAATCATAAAACGCTTTTCTCTGTGAAGTCTACGTAATTAAATGTTTTAAATCTTCAGTATTCAGCAGTGGCAATCTATCTTCTAAACTTCCGAACTAAGTGGAATTGAAACAGTAAATTTGCATCCATATTTAATGAGAAAATATTGTGCTAGAAGTGTGAAATGGAATTTATGATCATTACAACTACAAAAGTACATTCAAGAATCGGCTGACACAAAAAACTTATTTTCTTACGATTCGGTTTAGAGCTATTGTTTTCTTTAAATTTTGGATTAATGGTCTGAATTCGCGCTATTTCTCACGAGAAATATTATTCCCATTTTCATGCACACGGTTTTCGCCAGATATTTAAAAGCAGGGCCCCAGCGCGCCCCTCTGAGCAGCGCTCAGGAGCTCGCCGGGGCCTCGGTGAGCCCGGAGTCATCGAGGGGACCTGAGGGGTAGTATCCCTGAGCTCACCTCGCGGAGGAGTGCACTGCTAGTTTCTTATTTTTGCCTATTTCAACTATTTCCCTCATTTCACCCATTTTTTACTATTTTCCTAAGTTCGTCTACTTCCCCCATAGCCATTATTTCCCCATTTCCATCATTTCAGGTGCGCTGTGCATCGTGAGCAGAATGTGCGCTGGCTGGCACCATCGCGTTCGGTTGCTGCGACTGAGGGATCTCCTCGCAGTGGCTTCCTGTGCCTGCAACACAGTGCTGTGGCGAGACAATTGGCGGCAGCTAAATGATGGAACTCTCACTCGAGAAAACTGAAAGGTGTTCCTAAACAGCGCCTTGAATTCTTAGGGAAATATATCACCTACCTCTCACAGAGGGACGATACGGGAAAAGGATTAAATATTCATGACGACTATCCATTAAATAAATCCAGTTGCTCAAATGATATTAAATTTACATCTGATGGAATCCAATTTGTCACCCAAAATCATTATAAATGAAACTTGACTCTAGTACTATTTGATGCGTGATGTAATGGGCAGCTTTATTCGAGGCCCTTAGAATCATAAAGTACCAAGTACCACGTGTAGAGAACACGAGTTATGTATACCACCGCCTCACCCAATCTTTCCTCTGTCTGAAGATTGAGTCCTAAGTGCAGAAAGATAGTTGCACGATGGTTGAAAATCAACGTAAGTCGAGGCTACTCTTACCTCTACGCCTCACTGTCAAACTTTGACGCTGTTCACTGACGTTTTTAAAACGAGGCGCTTGGTACCGTGCGCTGCTAAGTGCCTCATATTATACCCACTGTCCTTTTGAAAGGTTCCATGTACAGTAGCTGCTGCTAGCTCTTCGTACAGAGGTGGCATCAGATTTGTGGTATGCTAGTCGTAAAGTTCGTCAAAAAAAATGACGGAACTTACTATAATTATTCAAAAAATGAATAATATTTTACTAGTGAAGCAGGTAATGGGTCATAAATAGGGACGGCGGAGAGACCAACCAAACAAGCAACCAAGAAATCGTGTATTATTATGAAGTGCAATTTACATATAGTTGCATCTAGCTTTTCGCAAAAAGCTAGGCGTCAGTCTTGTTTCAAAAATAAATTTGGTGCCTGAGGGTCAAGGCCGCCTCTGCGGCACACGCAGCTTCCCTTGACTGGCGGCGCTGCCCTCTCTGTCCCAATGAGACGTTAAAAAGTAGACTTGAATAAAACACGTTTGAATTGAACAACCATTTTGTTTCCTTTTGATTGAGTTGCAACAGAAATAACTACGAGCTTTTAACACCAGAAATAACCCAAGTGAAGGTTATGGAATTTTGTTGTTAATGTTGCGGCAATCGGAGTGCAGTAAGAGTCATCCCTTCGTTGGACGTACAACATTACAGTCTTTGTTCTCTAGCAGTTGTCATTCATTGATCCTCAGTCGCCTCAAGCGAACACGTTCTCAAATATCATGAATGCTTCAAGACGCAATATTTCATTGAAGCGTTCTCAAATATATACCTTGTCTTTCTGAGCTCAACATGTTCTTTTAGGTACCGGAGGAGCAAGATAGTTTTATATGAATCAAAATTTTTAACACGCTACACAATTATAATCCTAATGCTCATTAGGATCATAATAAGCACACGCTACGGGTTTAATTCCCCCGGGTAAGTTTCTATAAATGATAAAGATGAGGTGAAGGCTTCATTGATGAAATATTAAACTGCGAACTGTTACTGCAGATCCCTTCACTCGCTTCTTCAGCATGCCAAGAATCGTGTGCGCTGGGACCGAATATCTCTCCTAGGCGATTCCTTCGCTAACGAGGCCGAGCTGCCCAGCTGCTCTCTCATCACAGCCTTCATCATCTTGAGGACTTTCAGCGGGTAATTAAAGCAATGAGGCCGCACGCAGGAGGTCGCGTGGGCTCCTCTTATTACCACAGAAATTATGCCTTGAATAATTTAGGCAAGGGCCTCAATTAAAAGGCAAACATAGCTTTATACCTTCACTTATTTATTGCGAGTACGCATGTGGATATTCGTTCAGTACTAGTTAAAATATTATGGTAGACCTAAAGTATTATGGTAGATCGTGTTGTCGTTGTTGTAGAAAGTTGTGCACACTTGTAAAAACAATTATACTTATGTAATTCTCTCCCTGAGCCTATTTATATAGTGGTCTGATGATCAGGTTTAGGAAATTGAGCGTGTTTTTGATCACTTTCCGAGTAATTAAATATTTTTCCATTGCTTGCCTTTCCGTAGGAAATATTTTTTGCACATGTGAACAAGCCCTGGCCTTCAATTCTTGACTGGTATTGAGCACCCTTTCTACAGGTTACTCTTCATGATGGACAAAAGTCATACTGAATGTCATTTAAATTTTTATCTTTCCTATTCTCAGGAACATACGCGTCGTTTCCGAATTAAGTATAAGAACTGAAATACGGGCTATCTTTTCACTCTGAACTTTACCTTTATTACATTAATCAAGATTCTCTAGCTCATCTTGAAGTCTTCCTTCCTTGAAGTATCTTTCCATCGCACCTCTCGAAGAAGTATGTTCCCAACAAACAAGTCGTTCTCCAGTTTACCTCACAGCGATACACAATGAAACATACCAGTTTAAATAGAATACAGGAGTGTAGAGGGCTGGTGGCCCTACAGCACGAGGGTAACTGATGCTGGCAGCGGCTGCCATGTGTGTAGGCACAACTCGATACCCTCGGGGAGACGTGAGCTGCAAGATAGCAAGCTAAGGATCGAAGGGAGCACCTCGAATTTATGGCACAACAACCCTCGTTTGGGAAGATATGTTCACGACGACGAGCAGAGTTATTTTTTTGTCTTAGAGGGGGTCCCTTTTAACGGATTACTCTTTTTCAACTTGCCGCGTAATGAGGAAACGAAACATACAACGAGGTCCGAAGATTTCGTCTCCGCCTTTCTTCAAGCACGGACAGCTTGTTTGCCACCCGGAAATAAAAGGGATAAAATACTGAATAATGAGTGTGCATTCAGTCAAGCTCATAGAAATTTTTAACTTTCTGATGAACTTCTAGGTACCTAAACGAGCTGAGTAATTATTTGTAAAAATCTGATGGTTATTAAGATAGTGAAATAGTACAAGGAGGAAAATATTATGAGACATACGCAATTTATCATGAAGAATCTAATTCTCCTGAGTTTCTTCATTTTTAATAATGTCTCTGTTATTATTTTTCTAGAATTCCTCGTTGATGAGCTCATTCACTGCCCAGGATCGAAGCTGGACATTATGTTCTATCTTGCCCTTCTAGCTCGTATTGGCTTGTACTTTAACCCTTTGATGCCCAAATTATTCTCAAGTTGAATAATATTTTTTAAATTGTGCATAAGTTCCCCGGATAAAAACCTAGAACTAGTCCCCTGCTACTAATATGGCATAAGACTTCTGCGAGCAAGAATAATGAAGAAAATTCTGCTCGGCATTGAGTCTACAAGTGTCCTAATCTACACCAGGTCGATTTAGACAGGTCTTACACCAACTGTTCTCGTAGTGTAGCCACAGTACGCGGACGATTTTCTCGACGTCTAACTTGTCGTTCCAGGTGGTCCCACAATTTTTCTGTTGGACTCATGTCCGGAGACTTATATGGCCAATCTAAAAACCTGACATAAACTGAATGACTGTCACGTCAATTACAAGCAGATCTAGCCCCATGCACACGGCAGTTATCCTGAAAGACAGGGAAGCAACAAGCCTCTGTTCGTTTAGATACTGTGAGAATGGTGATACTTGATTATCTAGCAGCTCAATGCAGCCATACTGGCTCAGTTTAATGGATACTTCAACCTAAGACCCACTTCTGTGTAGTTGAAACAGCTCCAAAACATGACAGGACCTCCGCATCTTTATATCGCCTGAAGATCGAAATTAAAACTATAGATGACTAGTTTTCTTTCGAGAGCTTCTTTCCTCTTGAAGGCACAATAATGCTTTTTGGTTTGGCAAACACAGCATATGTACAAGTAATTATACTGAGCACACCGAATTCGGAAGGAGGGTTGATGCGGGAAAAATAAATGCTGCTGCATGCGTCCACGCAGATTGAAGACCTGCCAGCGTGCTGGCCACAGTGAGGTTACTGCATTGCATGGGTGCGAATGTGGTTATAATAACACTCGAACAAACAGTGATGTTTGAGATGGTCTCTCTAACTAAAATTTATTCTTTTTTTTCGTTTGAAAGTGTCTTATCCCTCGGAATATAACCACATAGCAGACTTACAGTATTTTATCTTTACAATATTGCAGAACAGTAACACGTGTTATAACAATTAGGCTTTGGTAAGGACACGCAGGATCAGAGGGGCTCTTGGATTACCACATCACGCCCTCAGAGTGATGTCACGTTGGCTGGACGGCTTGCGAGAACTATCGTATCATTAGATACGATAGTTCAAATGTATGAAATGATTAATTTAAGTAGTTAATTCAAATCAATTAGCCACAGGTGCTTTCAATGGAGATATATCCTAAGAATGGAAGGGTAATTCTTGGTGCACATACAGAAACAGGATTTTGACTGTCGCTCCAAAAAAGCCTCGCAAAGTGAGTCTGCGCAGGTGCGCACCTGACGCGACGACGGTCCAAGCTCTGCTGCAAAAGCTGAGCTCTTCAGTGACAAGACGCCATGTACTTCTGAGTTTGCTGTAAATTTTATCGTGCGTGTAGTCTTGAGACTGGACGTGCCTACCATACTGACCCGACATTTTGTTCAGGGCTATCGGAACTTGCTGTGTTTCAAGTACAAATTGCGAAATATAGCAAACCTGTTAACTAAAACTTGTATTTTAGTTTTAAGATTTTATGGCGCCTTATACTAAATACTAAAACTTGTATTTTAGTTTTAAGATTTTAGTTTTAAGATTTTTAAGATAATAGTACCTACAACTAGGTACTATTATAGAATAGTACCTAGTTGTAGTTTTTAGTGTTACAGTCGTGACGGAGTGCTCTCCATGCGGGCAACGACCGGACATGTTGACGTAGCAAGTGCTGATCTGAATTGACCCAAGAGTGCAACTGAAGTTTACCAATAGCATAAAAGATTTCAAGGATTTACAAGTGTTTTTTTCCACAATTGTTGGGTTGACACCTTGACGACTGGGAACAATGTCAACCCTGATGAAAATATTGGTTGAAAAACAACAGTTCCTCGTAACTGTTGTCTGGGTGCACGGTTCGTACGCCACGTGCAGAATGAGGTGCTACGGTGGCAATTTGCTACAAAAACCGTCAAGTGAAACTGGTACGCACTTCGACGTAGAATGGAGATCAGGCTGCACGTATGA